>JAOUZG010017696.1:1358645-1411940 GCA_026289955.1 Argiope argentata | reverse complement strand
CATACCGATCAAGCAAAAGGGACCCTTCAGCTCGAAGGATATTAATTGGCCTATAAAGCAATCACCACAAAGTAAAAGAATAACTCAGTGTCACCACAGCTCATGTGGCCCAAACCCCACAGTGCCCATTTCTGCCTTCTTGACCAAGGGCCCTAAAGTACAAGGAATATGTCTCGGTTAGATGGTCAGCAAAACACGGAACACACAGTGTTTTAGTTCCCAAGCATGCTTGATCTTCAGTTTATCGACCCACTAATGGTATGAAAGGCTGAGTCGACCTAGTCCAACCCGAGGATCGAACCTCGGGCGTGCGTTGGACTACGCCACTAGGCTTCAGATTTAAATAATTTAGAGTAAAGAAATAAGGTGCAACTTTCAACATTTTCATAAAATGTCAACTTATGGTTACTTTCATGGTGAATACCAAAGAAAGAAAGGATGCTAAAAACAAACGAATAAATATTATGAATTATTATACTAATTTCAGCTAGAAAATAATACAAACAATATTCTGAAGAAAAGGCACTAAAAGCTAATGTATTTTTCGATAGAGAATGTTATATCCGAAAGAAGAAGGGGGAGGGAACCGTTTTCATAAATCTGGAGAAAAAAAGGTGTCAAGATATTACAGAGATGAACGGTTATCGTATGCATAAAACATTCTTGGTCTATTGTTTTATACATCAAGCACAAGGATAATGATTTCTGAGCTATTCTTATGTTTTATTATCTACTCCGCTCAACTATTCTATTTTTTTCCCACACATATACTGATATCTACTTTCTTGTTTTCATTATTTTTGTAGATCAGTGTTAAAATGCATTGATATGTCCTTCAAAAAGTATTGAAAGATTTTATAGACAGAAGTTTATGAAAGCACTTTTAAATACTTTTGATAAAAAAAAATAATGATTAAAAAAATCTGAGTTAATTTTAATACAAATAATAGAAATAATATGTGTAAATAATGAAATACATTTAAAAGCTAATACGACTCCATTTAAAAGTCGTAAGTGAAAAAATTTAGAGACTGCTTTAAAAATTGTACTTAATAAACTTATTTTGTCTTATTTTATAAACTTATTTTGCCTAACAATTTAATTTTAAATTTTACCTTCTTATATTCGACAGATATCACCAAATGTACACTATTTTTTGTAACTTATGCATTAGGATTATAATACTTTATTTTTATTTCACTAAAACAATATAAGCAATTGTTTTCCTCTAATACTTATGAACTTAAGTTAAACATTTTAGATAGTAAACATTTTGAGAAGAAAAGGATTCTGACCTTCACCATTTGACGGTGCTTTTTAGATGTATATTCTGGTTTCGAAATTTTCACTTTGAAGCGGAAAATCTGAAAAGATAATGACGAAAGGTTTTTTTTTTTTTTTTTTTTTTTTCATTTGTTTTCCAAAACAGCAGTTGGAGGGAGGAGAGAGAAAGAAAGCGATTTTCATATCTACTTCTCTAATACTGGTGTGTCTTTTTTATTGCATGTCCAGTAATCCTTTGGAATTTCAATAACATACTACTTGGCATCACACACACATCACAAAGACGCCAGTAGATTTTTGAAGCTAATATTCAAAACTTTTCGGAAAATATACATAATAATAATACCCCCACATATAATTAGCAGTAATATTATTTTGAAAGATATAACAGTATGCAATTCTTTAACTTCTACAGTGCAAACATCCGTCGTACATCTACATCAATTGTTGTTTCATTCTTTCAATAAATAGATATATTTTCTTTTTTTCTCGTCAAAGTAAATAATGTCAATTCAAGAACACGCAATGCACTTCAGATGCGCAATATCAATTTAATTTTGCAATACATTGCGCATCTTGCAACACAAGAACGAACGTCAAGCCATTACTTGTAGCAAGACGTTTGTGTTTTATTTGATTTTGCTAAAATTATTTACCTAAAATGGAAAATAACAAAAAAATTAGTTCATAAATCAAATTTCCATGTGTCAATAAAAGAAACATACTGTTATATCTTTCTTGAGGTCCTCTATAGCTTATTGACCATTTAATAACATTCAAATTTTCTAAGATTTGAATCAATATATATTTATTAGACGTAAACATAGAAGTATTATTTGTTTGAATCTTGTTTTAATGGATTTTTTTAATTAAAATTATTAAAAATTATTTGATCTTTTAGCTAAAAATGTTTTTTAAAGCTTAAAATTTAAGTAATCATTAAGACTTTTTTAAAGTTTTGGATGATTTTTTTTATTGTAGTGGCAAGTGATACATGCATTTTATATAAGGTAAAATAATTATTTACTTTCAAATTACTTAAGAGGTTTCAAATGTTATATTAATGTATTTAATATAAATTTTAAATTTTCCACCAAGTAATTCTGTTGATCAAAAATAATTACTTTAGCAGATTTAGCAGAAAGGAACATGAATATGATGCAGGTTAAAAACTTCATTTCAAGTTCACATTTTTATTAACGCAGAGTTATTGAAATGCAACCTGAAAACAATTATCTTTCTCACTGCCAAAAAACAAGATAAGGCATTTTTTTCTTCAAATGAAAATATAGCAAGAAATGTTAATGGCACACTCGGGCATATTGTGCTTACAATGTGGCCTCATTTGAATGCTTAGATGGCATGTGCAGTTACTTTTGTCATGTGATTACGAAGTCATGCGCTCACACCACTTTAACCCATATAACTACAAAAAGGACTACTGACATGCAGTAAAAAAAGATACACCAGCATTAGAGAAATAGATATGAAAGTCCTTTTCTTCTCCCCCCCCAAAAGGGGGCCCGGAAAAAAAAAAATTAAAAAAAAAAAAAAAAACGGATAAAAAAAGGGGGTTCTTTCCCTTTCTCTATTCTCTTTTCAAATTTTCCACTTCAAAGTGAAAATTTCGAAACAAAAAAATGCATCTAAAAAGTACCAAATGGTGAAGGTCAGAATCTTTTTTCTTTTTCTGGTGAGCGTTTTGCATATTCCAAAGAGAGAAAAAAAGACTTTGCCTCAAATAAAAGATGTGAAATGGCTTTCAGAATACTTATTCAGAATTAAATTAAGGTTAACCAAAAGATTATACTTATTAAATATACTGTATATAGAAGGCCTTTTGAGGAGCTATTTTTTTCGAAGAATCAAGCTAAATTATTTTCACTTTTAATTTCACAATAAAAAAATGACGAGGAAAACAGCGTCAGCATAAAACAAGGTCACTTTATTAAGGACAATGGTAGAATATATTTTCCTGTAAAATTTTCTTATAAAATTGCCAATAAATCAAATGCCAAAGAATAAGCAATTCATAAGAAACGAGATCTAATTATAATTGAAGAATGGGCCAGTGGGAATGTTCTCATCTCAACTTTAACTACAATTAACACAAAATGGCGCATCTTAAGAGCTGAAATGCGAATTATAAGACATTGGTTTACTGAACTGGCCCAAAATTTGAAATTTTGGTGGCAAATTCATATAAGGAATTTCGTTTATGTAGATCGTTGCATTTTGGAGATATCACGTTCACAAACACGCGATTATACAGATGATTAATCCTTCTATGGAATGAACCTAAATGATTAGATTGTTGTAAAAGAAACATAATAAGTATTATTACAAAAATAACTTTTAGATATCAGAGAATTCACAATCCTCGGTATTTTGGGAATGACAAGAGTTGTCTCTTCTTTTTGGATTATTCGTATACTAGAAAGCAAAAAATGGAATAGAATGAATTAATGTGACATCATGGTCGCCTGAGAGAATGAAACGACAAATATAAGCCCTCTCCTAACTGCTTTAAAGCTGAGCTGAGGCATCTCATTCCTCCTGATGAGATGCATAATGGATTCAAAAATTAAATTGGCACCAAAAGTTTCATACATCATGAGATGATAATTGACTTCTTAAAATTGTTTAAAGATTTTTGACTTCTTTACAATTTATCTTATTTTCGTTACATGCAAATTATAAATTTACACAGACACAAATTATCTGAATATTTTTTTCCCTTCAAAAATTCAATAATATTCGCTTTGTAGACAGCGCATATTATCTACCATTTAAATTACACACTGAGTAACGCTGCAAAACCGTATCTTCAATATACAGCCACTAAAAGATCGAACATCCGATTTGGTTGAAATCCACTGATCAGTATCACTTTAAAACGTAAATGGATGCCAAGTTGCAAAAACACATTAATATTCTCAACCAAATCAATAAATAAATAAAACGATGGTTAAGGAACACAATCTAGTGAAGATATAAATGAATTTAAGTGGAGACTTTATAAATATGGAAAGTGTCGGGTTTATTTATAATCTAAGCAAACTGTAGTCATATTTAAAAGGACTTATTAATCAAAAGATTTCATCAAATATAAATATGGCTCTGAATACGCATTATCAGTTCGAAACCAGTTGGCGAAATAAAGTGGTACTGGTTAGTTAGTTTGATTCATAGAGTTTTTAATATAATAATGGAATTTTTAATGCTTGCTTAAAAAAAACTTCTCACACAAGAACGATGCGAAGATGCAGATTTAATTGTCTAGAAAAACGTGCATTAAATATACGCAACACAAGCCAAACATTCACAGTAAATTAATTCTACTTAATATGTTATTTTCGGTTAACAGAATACGTTATTCCTAATACGTTATTTTCGGTTAACAGAAAAACTATAGAACGTGCGTCAATGAGAAAAAAAAAAACGCACTCTCAAGCTAAGCCAACTAACGTAGCTCGTTGTCCGAACTGATCTGATTCCCCTCTTTAAGTCTCATCATTTAAAGAGCATCCCACTAAAGTGGGCGGGACAAAGAAATGGCGCTCTTGTTCCAGGCAACTGTGGAACTTTCTCCAATATTCTGTAAGAACAAATCTTTATTTCTTAGCTTCTACTACACATTTTAGCGTGTAGTAAAAACCGTTAGCAACCTCATTATACGTCGCCAACGCACTTATATCGCCAGATTAGAAAAATATGATAAACTTTGTAAAATCTCTTAGAATGTTCTTTTCTCGCTGACACGCTATTCCATTATAATTAATTTTAAACAATTAAACTATTTAAAATATTTACATCTATTTTACACAAAATTCAGAACAATATAAAAGTGACATCAAATACGCATTATCTATTTGGCACCAGTTGGCGAAATGAAATTTTACTGGAGAGTTAGTTTCAATCTTGGAGTTTTTATTATACGATCTTTTGCACTTTCAGTGATGACATAATTTATATAAATGGTGCAAAGAAAAAAAAGCTATAATGGAATTCCAAAAAATTCAACTGATTTTAGAATAATAAGAAAACTTAAAAAATACTTAAAAAAATTAAATATAAAAGATTCTTTTTTCCAAAACAATTATTTTATCATGAAAAAAAAAAAAAGTTCTCCCCCCATTTCTTCCTGTTCCGAAAGCAAGCTATTGATATTTTAGTGACATCTCTCTTACCAAGTACTTAATTATTACAGGGGAGAAAAAATGGCATTTTTGATAGTACAAACAGGAAATATTACCGGAAGGAATTACTTTTCGTAGCATGAAAGAATTAAAAAATCATTTAATACATTTATAACTGAAATGAAAGATCACGAGATAAATAATAATAAAAAAGGGGACCAGTAAGAAAAGAGATGTATAGCTGGATGCACCTACACATATGTCCTCTTCCCGCTCTTTTCTTTTATTTATAAAATAATCGAATATATGTTAGGAAAAAAAATAATAACATAAAGTTAAAGGAAAAAGATGAAAAAAAGACCCCACAAGTATGTAAAAAAATTATAAGGAAGGAAAGATTTTATAAAATTTACCGAGCTCTGCTCATTTAATGCATGTGTATGAAGCTATGAAAGTTCATTATATATTCATTTCCTTAGTAAAACTTTGGTGACAATGGTGTTCGCAACAATAGCATAGTGACTAGGGCGCAAAAAAGGTATAAATGAAACAAGCATTAGTTTTAGGGGATACCTTGGGGACAGAACAATCCATTTATTAGAAGAAATATCCTGAAAAGGGGCATACATAAGGCCAAGTTCTAGGGACAACTTATCCACATTTAACAACAGACAAGTAGGAGCTATCCGAACTTTTACATCATCATATTAAGCTTAGATTTTTTATGATAATATGTATGAGAATTTCAAAATAAGATTTAATTTCATTCCTCTAAAATACTAAATTGCCATGCAAGTATCTTTCTTATAATTAATCTAAAATTCCTAAATTTAGTTATTTCACTGTGACTGATAGATCCAAACGTATGATCAACGGATTTTGAACGTTAAAATTTTTACAGGTGATAGTGTAAGTTTCAGAAGAATATACAATTATCTCGAAAAACTTCTTATCTGACCCTGGCAAAAACGCGTTGTTGCCACCTAAAGATGCTGCTGCTGAAATTGAAATAATTTCCTAGAAAGAAAATCTAAAATTTATTGTCCATATCAATTTTATTCTTCTTTAAAACGTTTGCAAAGTTAAAACTGATTCAAATAAATTAATTTGTACTGCTACATTTTCTTGCATTTGATTACAAATGAATTAAAACTCCTCAAAGAGAAATTCAATCAAATACTAAACGTAGAACAACAGCAAGACTTAATAACTAAAACTTTACGCCAGAGAGATCAATCAACTGCAGCCTTTTTAAATACATTCTAAAGCTCTGATGCGAAAACGAAAATAAAACTAGAACAGTTTTATCACAAATATTTTTTTAAGTTGTTGCTCACATAATGGCGATTTTATTTATTTTATAGATCTTGTAAAATCTAAAAGATAATGTTTGTACACTACATAATAGCCAACGAAATGCGCCATTATTACTTTCTTGTATACAAAGAGAACATACAGCAATCGCCAAAGAATTCAATCTCGCGATAGATAATCTCTTACATGTTCCGACATCAAAATTATAAATCGTTTTCAGTTTTTGGACGAAATACACTAAAGACATGAATATCAGTCCTAATTAATGTTTCATAATAAAAAGACATTGAGGGCAATTTTTGAGTGATTTTTCTCGTAATTTTCCCCCCATCTCGTCTCTAAATTTAAATTGTACAATATTACTTTGAAAAGGAAATATATTTATAGGACTTGGAATCTGAAATTGTTATCAGAGGAAAGTTTGCTGCTTCATATGTTTTGCGAAATATTAAGCTATTTCAATTCAAATGGAGTTAGTGCAATTTCATTCTGTTTAAAAAAACAAACTAAAATGACATCAGCACAAAGGAAATTTTCCTTATGTTGACATCATCTTCAACTACATCAATATATCAAAATTCAAATTTCTTTAATATTACTGTCATTTTAAATTTATTCAAAAGGACTAAGCTATTCTGAAATTCCGCACATTGCTAAGAAATTTTAGAAAATTTAATATTGCTGATAGTGTTACAAATTTATGTTTCAAAATATATAAAACACTTTAAAAGCAAATCATTTTTTCAAGGATCACTTCCCATAAATTCAGAATGACACTGCAACCCATAAAATTGTCATTATTACTTCACAAATAATAAAATAAAACTAAAGATATTTTAAAGATAGTATAATTTCTTTATGAATTGATCTATGGCTTTTAATAAGTCATATAAGATACCTTTAAACATATCAGCCTTTTTCATAAAAGAAAAAAGGTAAAATAAAACCTGAAATAAGATCAACATTGGTACTAAATCTGAACTAGTAAAAAAAAAGAAAAGAAAAGTTTTATAACTTCATCAGACAGTGTTCAAATAAGTAAACAAGAATAATTTGAACAAGTTGCTATAAAAACAAAACTATGCAAAAACTTTCAAGTATTTACAGTTATATTGAATTTCAGCAAAAAAGAAGAAATCTTTATGCAAATATAACCCAATTCATACACACACACAAAAAATATTCTTCTGCATAAATAATTGCAGTTACTAGCAGAATTTTTCCTGTTAAACATGTATTTTAGAGTACAATATACAAGAGTAGTTGATCACTAGTTTATTATTATCATTATTACATAGTTATATTAAATGAATTAACTATTACCTAATATATTACTTATTAGATTATTCATCTCATTTATTAGATAAATCATTATTTAATAACTAATATAATGGAAGAGAATAAGAAATATTTCCATAAACCAAGTTTATAATTCAGAATGCTAAATATATAAAAATTACATATTATATGTGTTGATTATAAAACCAATAATTTTAATTTTTACAAGCAATTTTATAAATTAAATAATTTATTTTCTGCTCCATAAAATTCTTCTTTTAATCAACACCAGCCTTTCATAAAAAGAAAGCAATCTGTATAACAGAACAATATTTACATGTTAGAATTAATTAAATTTTATGCAAAACAAAAATGTAAAAAGCATTCATCTTTTCTAATTGGCAAACTAATTTTATTAAAACAGAGTAATGAGGACTTTCTTCTTTCACAAAAGAAAATTTTAACAAAAGAATTATGAACAAATTAGAGCAGTTGAAAATAAAATTCATCATACAGAAAGAACATTCAGCAGACAAATGATTTTAAGATTCATATTCAAATGTTTTATCATAATTATAATTTTAGAAGTCAAAAAAAATCTTTTAAAACAATTATTTAAAAACCATGCCTAGAACATTTCTTGCAGATATTATTTTGGTCAAATATCTACTAATTTTAACCAAAAAGTTAGGTTCAGAGAGGCACCACAATAAAGGAGCACCCATCCATCACCTAAAGCTACCATTTAAATCCTCACAATAAGCATTGAAGCACAAAATGTATTTAGCTATAAATGTGTTATTATGTTAATAAATTGTAGATACTTCAATTGGAAACCAATAAAATTGATTTTCAATTTGAATTGTACCAAAAGTTAAGAATCTTTCGGTAATAAATTATTCAAATAGGCTTAACTATTTGGTGCAGTTTGAATTTTATTTAGTTTAGAAAAATGCCAAAAACAAAATATTTTATTGATGAAATTTTCTTTAATACCAAATATAACTTAAACTTGACTTTGTTATGTTGCACTATGTATATGAATAAAGAAGCAAGAATTGGTAAAGGATGTATAAATATTGAATTTCCACTTGAAATCTCTATGTTTAAAGGGAACAAATACTATTACATCAGTCAGGTATAGAATCAAAGCTTTGACAGATTGAAAATGACTGATTTCAGGATTAACTTTTAAGAATGGAGAAAGTAGGTTTATTAGCTTGTAAAATAATAAAACATATTTACAATATTATTTGAATACATATAAAAATAATGATTAAATAAAATCAAATACACTTAAAAAAAACTCCCCCATTCTACAGAATAAAGAATAGATAGAAGTTTTTATAAAGGATATATAAACTTTTAAAATGGAACAATTTAATCATTTATTATTAATAAAAAATATTACATATAATATCTGAAATAATTTTTTATACTTATTAATCATACAACGAACAATTTGATTTAAAAGATATACACAAAAATTATATCACTATGGATAAACCATCAGATATTACAGGAAGCCTTCAGTGTTTAAAAAATTCATAATTTAAAATTCACAAATCATAAATAACAAAAAAAATGAAGGTTTAGTATAAAAAGTGAAAAAAATCAAATAAATTAGCATTATTCCATTTCAAATAAAACACATTAGGATATTCATTTTATATTAAAATTATCGGAATTGACAGAATACTTCTTTTGAAAAATAAGAACACTATTAAATATTGTAATTGCTGCATATTTACTATACATCTCTGTATGTAATATACAGAAAATATTTTTTAAAAAAATTAATTAAAATTACAGTAAATAAACCCGAAATATAAATAGCTACCTTTTTTATGTAACCATATATTTTGAATTAATAGTTAAATTAATATAAACAAGCAATAGTCTGAAATAAATTTAATAAAAAAGATTTGCTTACATGAAAATAAAAAATAAATTGCACCATATTACATTTTTTATAGGCTATATAGTAAAGTGTTTTAATTATTATTATTCCTGTTCATAGATAGGTACAAACTGATCTGCAAAGGCTTTAAAATACCATTTCTCTTCAGATAGAATAAATATAACTGTTTAATGAACAATTTTAGATTTCTTACTATTGAAAAGAGATAAGAATCTGTCCTTTCCTTTGTTTCTACATCAGAATCTCCATTTTGAAAGAAACATATTGATAATTTACTAGCTCACAATCAAAAAGATAAATGATTGCTTTATCAACATATTTCATGAATTAAACATTTTATACAGCATATAAAAAAGTTCTTATTAATCTACTTCTATCTTAAATATTTATATGTTCTCAGTTCTTCTGCATATTTTTAATATCTATTTGGGAGAATCAATGCTTAAAACTTATCTTTGTGTCTCTTTTATAAATTCAGAATGCAATTTTCAACGATGAAACAATAACATAATGGAGCCTGCAGGATCCAAATTAGCTGAATTGTGGCCCATTAAAAAAACTTCTTTGGGGACCCATCTCTGCTGAACTACAGTCATGAAGAACTGTGCATAGAACTTGTCTATGGTATATTTCGTTAATTAACTGAAAATGCTGTTTAAACAAAAAACCCTCTTAGTCTTAGCTCAAAGAACCACATTTAAATATAAATTTTCAAATGCAATCTGACAAAATGCTAAGGCAACATTTAAATTAAAATCTTTTTATAATTATTTTAAGTGTCTATAAGGGAAATTCTGAAATCTCATAAACAAAATATTAGTACATTTTTAAATATTTTAATACAAACATTTTATTTTTTTAAAAAGTTCATTAGAGGAGGAAACGTAAAATCGACTTTCTATTTGATTTAGGGGGGTCCCTCAGATGTGGGGTCCCGGGGCAATTGTTCCTGCCTCAGCATGACTCTGAGAACATGTTTTTCAATAATATAAAACTTCTACAAACCAACTAAGGAAATTATTTCTTTTCGTAAATGTGCATTATTTAAATCATAGGTTTAAAATTGAAGTCCAAATCATGTTATGATAAAAACACTTTAAAAAATGTTAATTCCCATATGATATATAAAATATATAAAGGTTAAACACAATCTGGTGGAGAGGGATTTGATTCATTCACTCATTCTCATGATTTTATATTACCCTTTCATTAAAAGATATTGTAATTCCCATTTTTCTAGCTAAATAATTACTTTTGTGAAACTCACCAGTACAAAATAAAATTTGCAATTTTAGATCTAGTTATGTTAATTATTCAAAAATTATCTAACTGGACATATAAATTATTTAGTCAAAATCCTTTTTAATGGTTTATAAGAAAATTAATAACATATTTTTAAAATGAATAACCCAACTAGTTCTAAAACTACAGCAGTAGATAGGTAACACAGTAGGAATGATGCAAATTTTTTCCTTTTAGATTTTCTTCCTGTTATTACTTTTTTTTTTTTTCATTTCTCCTATTTACATGCCCATACGATAATTTTTTTTTAACAATCAAATATTTTATTCACAGACTTATAATTCTTCTTCTCAGAAAGCCATGTTTCAAAGAACATTTTTCTAATAACATAAGATGTGGACTTGGATTTATTAAAATTTAAAAAAATGCAACTAGTTTCTAGAATACCAATGCAGAAACAAAAATTCATCTACCATATGGGTGTATAAAATATTTTGTTACCTTCATTTGTAATCAAATCGAAAATAACCACAAAAAGCATGATAAAAAATGAGCTAAAAAATTATAGAAATAGCAATACAGAAGTAAATGTGTTTTAATTAAAAATAGCGACTATTTGAAACAAAAAGAGAAATCGATTATTTTGCTAAAAAACATCAAATAGATAAATGTATTAAGCTATATTTTCTTAAGTCCATTTTTATATATCAAGAAAGAAGGAAAGATAAATATAGGAAAAGTCACAGCTATAAAATAAATTCTTGGAGTGAATCTTCATTCGAAAATAACTTATTTATACGAGTTCGACATATTACTATGCTAGCCTATAACAAACCCCTGATTTCTGAGAAGTTTAAAAAAAATAACTTACCTGTATTGGTATTACTTCAGGTGATTTTCTTAATCTACATCTCACAGTAAATGATGTTGCGAAGTATAACAACGATCACGATCTGATGATTGCTCAAGTTGTTGTTTTTTTTATTATTTTTGCTCCCCTCCCCTTTTTCATTTCCTACTCTTCACTTCATATCAATTACAATTTTTCAGTAACAAACAGAGCAAGTAAATGAATTTACCTGAAGTAAGTTCTTCAAAACTCAATGAATGATATAAGAAAAAAAATTTGTAGCTGCATAAAAAGCAGGAAAGTTTTGATATAATTACTAAATGCAGAAATTTCAGCATGAAGTATGAATAATGACGTCATATTATGTGAGTTTCGACGACATTTCACACTTATGTTTATAATTGCTTATATTTTAATATATTTCACTTGTCAAAAGTAATTTTTATTAGTTTTCCGTCTGTATAATAACCCTGTATGCTAGCATATTTCTGAAAAGGTCTTTTCTTATCTCTTAATATGTGAACATCTTATAGTCTCTGTCTTCGGGTTTTACTTAAAAATACTGATATAAAGCCCTTAAAAGTTTCAAAAATTTTAATTCTATGTTAGATATAAATAATGAATATAAAACAAACATATAGAGCTCTCTAAAATGTCATCAATAATAAGCATCTTACACTGTACACAAAGAGAAAAATCTCAGCTCTTTTTTTAAAAATGTTTATTTCTCCTTTTTAAATTTTAATATTTATTTCTTACTTTAAAAAATATTAAATAAATTATCACGGATACTCTAATTAATCATAAAAGAACTTTATTATGACAAATAATTAACAAGGAAATTTATTTTTTGTCCAAATATTTTAACTATCAATTCAGTTCCTTTTTCTCTCTTTCTTTTTCTTTTCTTTTCTTTGTTTTTAATTTTTCACCATTTCAACAATAGCAACTATTAATTTTACTTTTTTCAGAGTTAATATGCTATTTTGAATTGGTATTTCACTTATTATTATTTATTTACTTTTTTCCACTTTCGCAAAAAAAATACGTACAAGCTTTCTACTAGAAGGTATATTCTACTCTACTTAGGAATAAAGTTTATTATACTCATATAATTTAAAAACTAATACTTACTTTCAGTTTCATTAAAGAGTAAATTTTTTAAATCAAACTTCAGTTTAAAAAAATTAATTTTGATAAATATTTTATAATAAGAAAATAATTTAGTTATTAAAATTAATTTATATAAAAAATCATTAATTTGCAAAAAATAATATTAAATTTTAGATGTATATTAATAATAAAATAAAAAATTCTTTTATTTTAATTGTATTTTTTAGACATACATTAAAATTTAAAGTACTCATACTGATATCAAACTTATTTCACGAAATTAATTCTATAGAGCATTTAACTTTTTTGTTAATTAATTAATTATTTGTCCTTAATGTACTGATTATTCATAAAAATGCCTGCTAATTTAATTACTTGAAATATCAAATAGTTCTTATAATTATCAAGAAACGCATTCATACATGGTTTTCATTGCTTTATGGATATTAAATATTTTCAATAAATCATATTAGATCTATAATTAAAATCAAATTCAATTTGGAGCCGACCCCTGATTGGAGTTCTTTGCCCTTATGCGAATCCGTGGCGCTGGGCTACTAATTTTGTAGATTTGATCTCGCTAAATCTCGAATTTTATTCGCCATATTGATGATTTGGAAGGGCAAGCTGACGTAGGCCTCTCATTAACAGACATGAATATATCAGATAAATTAGACAAATTACTTTTTAATTCTTGAAATTTTGTAACATTTGTGTATATAAAGTTTTTATTTATCGACGGTCCGTGATATCGGTAAGTGAGATTTTGATTTAAAAATGTTTTAAAATGTTAAAAAAATTTGTATCAATGTAGTATGCATAATAGGCGTAAACATGAATGCGAAAATAAAGGGTGATACTTATATCGCGTGTCATAATTTTTATGTATATTAATATGATTTAATATTTTTGTGTAATTTATCGGAAACTTGTCAAAAGTTGCTTGTTGAATGCCAAATAGGGTATTGACACAGTAAATTTGACAATGAAATTCTTGTTCGCGGATTAGCATTTGCCAGCGTCGCATTTTTTGGGGGTAATTTTTTTTATTTCTCTTTTTAAGATTTCATATAAATCGCGTTTTGCTTTTTATATAAAGAATTCATGAATCTTATTATGTGTTATATACATCGTGTGTTTGTTATGTTTTGTTTATATTTGAATGAATCAAAATATATTGACATGCAAATTATGATTATATTATTATTGTGCCAGCTCACCCAAAAATATGGACTCTTCTATTTCAATCGATCGATAAAAAAGTATTGGCAATGAAATGTGCGCATGCTAATTTTTTCATTTCATTTATGTATTGATCTTTGAGTAGACATTATTCTCAAAATGTTTATATGCAAATTGTCGGGACATTTAAATCGGAACTTAATTTTTTAAAAATTATTAAAATTTTAAAGTTTTGATTTTTCTTTATCGTGGATTATTGCTGTAAGCGAACTTTGTAAGTTTCTATGTATTCTTAAACAAACTTGTGAATATTAAGATTTTTGAAATATGTATTAAGATGACCTCATTGCTAGTTCCTGATTATTAGATCATTAAAGGAATTTTGCATCTATCTTGCAGCAGCTACTTTTGTGAGCTTTGTACTCATTTTAAAGGCTGTTATACGCTTTTAAATTTTGCAAATATAGTTTAATTTTTGTAATAATATTTTTGAAATTTTTTTCATTTGTATATTTTAAAATTTAGTTTTTTTAATGTTTTTGATTACAGTTTCTAAAAATAACATTAATTAAATTATAATTAAAATTTAATATTTAATTTTATTTTAATTATTATATGTAATTTGATTATTATTTAAAAAAATTGAAAAATATTTTTAAAATATTTAATAAAGTTTGAAACAATCATATTTAATTTGATTTTAATCATTATATGTAATTTGATTATTTAAAAAATTTTAATAATATTTTTAAATCTGAAAGTAATTAAAAATAGTTTATTTGTATTACAATAACAAAATTATAAAATTTTAAATTAAAATTAAAAATAATTTTATAAATAGAAATTTGTTAGTTTCAATTCTAAAAAAAATTATTTTTTAAATTTATGTTGCTTAGAATAATAATCTGTTACATTTTTATTTTTCATATTTGATATAATTAATTTTTTTGGTATTAAAAAAAGAAATTAATTTGTTTACTGACACATATTTATGTGTAAAGCTTTTTTTCCATGTAAAATTTTAAGAAAAAAAAATAATAATGAGTTTTTAATTTAAATTTTTTAAAAACAAATATTTATTAAAAGTTAAATTGTTTTTTAAAGATCTTTAATTAATATCAATAAAATTTATATTAACACTTTTTATATATTTATTGAAGTTTCAAATTCTGGTGGTTTGAATTTTTTGTAAAATATTAATATTGCTAAAATTATTCTTAAAATATAATTCTAAGAATTACTATATTTATTTCTCTTTGATGAAAAAGTTATTTGATGAGTTTGCAGAACTTAATTAGAGTAAGTGAATAATTTTTTTTTAAATTTTAAATTTTTGTGAATAAATTATATGTTGGTTATTATCATATATTTGTAATGGGTATATTTGTATTTTGGTTTGGTGAAAATATAGTTTTTTAGTTTTATGGTTATGCTCATATATTTAATTGCTCATATTACTGTTTTTTTAAGTATCTTTTATATATCTTTTATATATATATAGTTTTCTTTTTTGTTTAAATTTTGATATGTCAGATAATATTTGTTGCCTGGAACTAATGTTGTTCTTTTATAAGTTTCAGCATGAGGGGTTATATTGAAAGTAAATAAGTGTTAATTTCTTTTAAATTTAATAAAAACAAGGAAGCATTTTTGAAACTTGCATGTAAATTACTTGTTTGAAATTTATTTTTTAATTATTTTTTTATGCTTACAATTTTTTTTTCCAATTAATATTCCAGTTGAAATGATTTTATCGAGTTTGTTTGCTGATATTTTTTAAACTAGGGCTTGTTGCTATATTTAAATATGAATTTGACTTAAGAAGTAATTGTTGTTGTTTGGCCGACAAGCAATTAAATATTTGGGAATATTGCTGTACCAAATGGTATTTGCTCTCTGGTTTTTTTTAAAGGTATCTAATTATCTAGTTTTTTTTAAAAGTATCATCAATTTATTTTGTTAAGTCTTGTGTAATTTATGATTTAAAAATCTGTTTTGCTGTTGCAATGAATTAATTGTATTCTTCCTATGCTATATCATAAATCTATCAATTTAAATTTATCAGTTTAATCCAGCAATGTTTATTCTTTTCTATATCTTAATTATGGAGGGAGGGGGAAGTATTCATTGAAATGTTAAAATTTCCAAATAGATGGATTTTTAAAATGAACTTTATTAAAATTGAGCAATTTTTTAAAAGCAATGAAGCAGGGAAGTAAGTTGACAATTATATATATCTTTTGAAAAAACCCAAGAAGGGATTGTAAGGTATGTTTGTAAAATAGTAAACTATTAGTAGACAACTGTAATAAGTCACTTAAATTGCCACACAATGTACAGTATTTAAGTGTAATTTATGTATGGTATTCAGAAACTTTGGTGTATTAAAATCATATATCTAACAGGTAGGATTTCGATACAAAAATACATCTTAATTAATTTGAATTATTTAGTTTTTCTTCTCTTGTCTCCTGATGTGTCAAGTATTGCTTGAAACCCAATTCTATTATAAATTAAAATTTATGACATATAGTATTCTGTAAATGTGTTACTGCAAGTGAACTTTCTAATAATAAGTTCTCATATGGAAGTTTGGAAACAAGAATGCTAGCTCATATATATATATATATATATATATATATATATATATATATATATATATATATATATATATATTGAAATATCATTTAATGACCATTCAGATTAATGAGATATATCTCAAAACATAATAACAAATGTAGGTAACTGGAGACAATCTGGGAAATCAAATCAAAACTGACTGCATTCTTAATTTCTGTTATTTTAAAAATCAAAATGCCAAGTAAAAATGGCTAATGTATTTTTCCCTCTCAAACATTAAGTTAGCCTTTTGAAATTTTCCAAAGAGGAGCATACTTTCTACATAGAGGAAACAATAATTATTTCATAAGTATTTGCTCCTTATATTTCTGGTTATATAAATCAATTTAACAGTTCTAAATATGAAAATTTTCTGTTTCCTCCTCTTCAAAGGATGTTTTGTTAAATTGTTAAATTGAGGCCTAATAAGATAAGTATGAATACTGCCTAAAAGAAGAAAAAAAAATTAATAAGAAAATGAAATTGAGGATACTCTTGGTTTTCTATTCGTAAAAAATTTGTTTCAGTTCTCTAAATAACATTCTCTCATTTGCTTTTATGAATTTTTAAAGAGAACAACTAATACCAGACTTACTTTTGTTTCTTGAGTAACTTTTTGCAGTTGCATGCAATCACTTGTTAAAAATCAAAAATATAGTCTGAGGTTTTTTTTTTTTTTTTTTTTTCTTTCTGAAATTTTTAAAGTTAGCAAAATATAAGGGAATTTGTTTTGTTACTATTTTTAGCTTCTACTAAGAAATAACTTCAAATAATTCTTTCTACAGTTTTACCAAATATTTGTTTCTAAATTTTCTGTTCAAATATTTTTAACTGTCTGTTGATAGTGATATTTCTCTATTAAAAAAAAGCAAGCATAAGTTTTCAGTTTTAAATACATTTTAACATTTTTCAGTCAGTTAGGCAGTTACTGCATTTTCCCCATCCCCCAACTACAAATTTTAATGCTAAGTCCTGTTTTTTTGGGTTTTTTTTCCCATCATGAAAAAGTTTACATATGTATATAATTTTGACTTTTTTTATTTCTAATTAACATTAAACAGCGTTCTAAGCAGAATGATTTAACATATGTAATTGATAAATTATAACATTATTCACTTCTGTCCTATTTATATTTCACTGTGTGTAAAGCAACATAAAACTGCTGTCTAGAGTTTATATTCTATTTGCTCTTCATTGTTATGTCTTTGGATACAGTAATGATATGCAATGATGTTAGTGACAAATTGGTGATTTTACATTATATTACTCTTATTCTAGGTGCATTTTTGCAATTATTTGAGTAATTAGAAGATGCTTGCATGTAGCTAATCAGAACTGTTTTCTTTGACATGAACTTTTTAAAAACAAGGATTAAATAATTATAATTGAAAGTTTTAAATAAAGAAATTTTCAATCAACAGGGCTTTGCAAGTGTTAGAATAATTAAAAATGAAGATTGCTTTACTAGTGAAGAGTTTAATCTTTGTATTTTGTTTAGAAGCAATATGAGATTTTTTAATATACATATTAAGTATAAATATATATATTTTTTAATTTCATTTTTGCAAGCATATGTGTTTTGTTACTCATGAGGAAAATATTTCTTGTCTTAAAAAAAATCCTATTAACTGTTTCTAAACTTTCTGCACTCTATGCAATTTTTTAAAAGTAAAATTTGATTAGAATTATTTTTTAATTTAGATTTTTATTTTAAAATCGAAGTTTTGAATTCTCACTTTTAATTTATTTTGATTGGTTTGAAGGTTATTATTTTCTAAAAACTTGTAATTGATTTGAAACAATTTCTAAAATCAGGCAATGAGTATACTAGCATTAAGAAGGAATTCAAAAGCAATAAAATACAGAGATATTTTAACTAATGGACACTATTGAATGCAATCTAAGCAAAACATTTAAATATTAAAAGTATGAACTACCTTAGCTCATCCTTGTCACTTCTGCAATTTTTTTAAAAATATGTATAAAACTTATAATTATATCAAGACTTTTTTTTACAGATAAAAAAAAGAAGGGGGAAATTTTTTTATCAATATTTATTGAGTAGTAAAATTTGGGTTTATTTCCATTTTTAAAGTTTTTTTTTAATTATATAAAAAATATATATAATATATTTATATATATGCATATAAAAATAAACTGGTTTTTCCCCCCCTCTCTTGTCATTCCTCCCTGCATTTTTGTTATTGCTTCTTTTTAAAGGAATTCTAATCATTTGAATATTATAGTTATCTTTTTATAGATATCTTCTGCAATAGAACCTCTTTTAAGTCTTATAGAATGGCATTTCAAATATGTGCTGCATGTATCAGCACATCAATTACTTTTGTGAGATAAAATTTAAATTCAACTAATAATCTATTATTATTTAGAAAATTGCATTAAATATTTCAGATTAATGGAATGCAAATGTTTTATTCTTTCATGGAATGTGAAGGAAAACTCTTTTGTGAAATTTAATGCTTTTGTGAGAATGGCATGCTCTGTTTCATTCTACAGCATTTTTTCCCCTTTTTCTTTTTAAGCTACATTAAATGCTGATTTTCTACAATAAGTTGAGCAGCTGCTTTTATAGGTAGAATGTAGGGTTGAAAATAATGAATTATATCTTTTTGTTCTGAGAATAAACTATTTAAGTGTCTGAGCAAAGGTATTTTAAAATATCAAATTATTTTATAGGATGTTAACTTTTTTTCTATGGGGATTGTTTAAATTTAATTTATAAATTAAAAATTGTAGGAAGTATAAATATAAATTATTAAAAATATGTTATAAATTTTTATAATAGAGCATTAAAAAATTCTCTACGTTACTTTATTATGAACTTCTTGCTTATTAATGCGATGAATAAAAACTTTCAATGGTTTTACCTATTTTCAATGTAATTATTTCCTTTATTGGAAATTAACAGATCTAAAAATATTTTTTAATAATTTGAAACGTAATATTTTAAAATGCTGGCAATATGTTAAAATTTGGAAACAACAAATTCAAACATATAATTATAGAAATTAAAGAAAAGGATAATGTATTTATAAAAACATATTAAATCTTGACTTACCTTTATATGATTGCTAACTATGGAAAGAAACACTTTTACAGTGAATAAGCTCCAATTAAAAAATATTAATTAATCTATTAAAATTCATGAAAGTTTTTGTCTTAGAAAAAAATCTACCCTCTTTATTTATTTTTGTATGTATTGAATATGTTCTTTTATTTATTGTAAACATAAGTTTTTTTTATGAAATATGAGCATTCAGTTGCAACTAACCTTTTTATTTGCTACTAAAAATGTTTTACATTGAAAAAGGACTGTAGAACTATTAAAATGAGAACAATTTACAGTGAAAACATCATATGCTAACTTGTGATATTTTTCCAGAGACTTTTCTTCCATTTTTAAAATGTAAATATAAGTTTTCTTATGGCTTATTTTCATTAAATTGATAGGAATTTTTGACTGACATAAGTCCATATTGATGTCGCATTTTGCTTCGCAGTGGTCTTTAATTTGAAAAATAAGGTCATGATACAAAGAGATAGTAAAGGGGCATTCTAGCTCCTAAACATGTTTTTCCCTTTAATTTTTTGGTTACATTTGATTTACTAGTACATTTGTCTGAATTTGTTCCAAATCTTTCTCTTTATATGACTTAAATTATCACCATATCATATAGTAGTATATATTTATGAATAATATGAAATAAGTGAATTTTTGCATAAAGCATACTTTTTCTTTATGTGAACAAAAAACTAAATGTACTCTAAAGATTTAAAAAAAAATCCAAATACATACCCAATCAATTAATAAATAATAGACCTTTTCTAGTTTTTTAAAATTTGTTTTAATTTAAAAGTGTTTGCCTCTCATATAGAGACATAAAATTGATTCCTACTAGAAATATTAAGTAACTTCTTAAAACCTTCGCTTCTTGAATTGTATCTATTTGTCATATTTGATCACTTTTCAATTTCCATGGTAGTCTTATTTTATACTTACCACCAAATTGGAAAACAGGTCTTATAGGACATCTTCTTGCCTTCTTTATAATGCATAAAGTACATGATTTTATTAATCTTTAGATTATTAATGCCAAAAATTATCATTGCGCACCTATAAGCAGCAAATATGATTTGCAAATGTAAAAGGAAATAAAAAGATTGCCTTAAAATCAATGCTTTAACTTTCAGTTACTGGGACATTCTTGCAGAGCTCCTTAGTTTTCTTATCCAGAATTTACTACTGACTGAAAAGTGAAGAAATTATCTCCAATTTGTAGTAAATATGAGTTATGACAAATAGTTAATTTAACACATTTTCTGTAACATATGATGTATCTATTTGTCATAATTAATTCTGTAGGTAAATAAAAAAGTTCTAAAAATACTTTTTCTTTAGATCCATAATGGGGAAGAGAAAATCAGCCAAACCTCAAAAATATGTGCAGCCTTCAGAAGACGAAGATGAGGATAATGTGGATTTCTACAGTGAGCTGGAGGAATCTGAAAACATCAAAACTCCTATCATGTCCAAACAGACTGCTGTACCATCAGAGAAAAATATACGGTCCCTCTGGACTAAAGAGAAGCCTCCAGAAATAATGAGAAAAGAAAAATCTCCTAAGGAAACGGTGGAAAGTGAATTCTGGGCTACTCACTTCCCCATCAGTCAGGATGGTATCACGTCCAATAACAAGAAGTTCGATTTTAATACTTTTAAGACAGAATCATCTGTTCCTACAAGTAGTCCCCTGGAGACATTGCTATCTGAACGTATTTTTAATTCAAACCCATGCCTGGAAGAGAGGCTTCGGGATGGGATGGGACTTAGCGGTACAGAAAGTGATCCACGAAGCATCTATGATACAGATATGGATCATCGGGGCTCTCGTCCCAAGCGGAGACGGAAGTATGTCACATACCCTGCCACTTTCCGCTTGGAAGTTGTAGAGCATGCTGAGCGTTTTGGCAAGAGTGCTGCTGCCAAAAAATATAATATCTGTGTAGAAAAAGTAAGTATGTGGTGCAAGACAAAGGACAATATAGTTCATAAAGTAAAAAAGGGAGGGCAGACATCTGCCGATGGTAGCTTTGATCCAGGGTACGATGATCGTGCAGAAGATCTTTCTGCAGCTGGCACTCCTGAGAGGAATATGGAAGATGATGTGGAGGAGATAAAAGAAGTTACTGAAGAAAAAAGGCAACAAGTTTCTCAGGAATTGGAAATGTTATACAATGAAGAATCGGATGCATCAGACAAGTTTGAGGCTGAACCTGAGGCAGAGGTTCTTCGAAGACCAGATGTTGTTTATCCTCCCTTTTTTAAGCATCGTGTAGTTCTGTTTGCAGAAGAAAAGGGCGAAAAAGAAGCATCGAAAGAATTCCATGTTTGTCAAAAACGAGTGTCGCTCTGGTGTCAGGCAAAAGAATACTTAACAGAATATGTGAATTCTCATCGTGTTGAGGAGTGGGAGTGCGATCTTTATGTAACCTTGAAAAAGTTACTGGAAGAAAATTGCCAAGTGACTGTACGAGATCTAATTGTACGTGCAGAGCAAGCGCAACTAGCCAGCTCTTCAACCAAGTCTACTATTAGTACTGCATGGCTTACTGATTGGTGTCAGAAGTTCAAAGTTTGTTTTCGAAGTGTTATAGAGAGCACTCCTCAGGTACTTCAATATTTTTCTTTCTTACATTCTTTCTTGATTCCAGCTGAGTAATTGCTTCAATTAATTATCTGCATTGTTATTAATATTAGTGATTGTTATGTTTTAGCCCCTGACTGAGCACACGTGCCTGATGCTGGAGACTAGCCTTTTTCAGGTTGACCGGGAGGAGCAGCAGATGGCATCCCTGAGAGGAGGACAATGTAAAAGTGCAAAGGTGCAGGAACTTATCGATTGCAGCCGCACTTTGGATGCTTCCCCAAGCACATCTGACCATGAAGACTCTGTTTCTTCATTCTCGTTTAGCAGCAAGCGTAGACGGAGATCGTATACGTTAGCTTTTAAGCTTGAGGTGTGTATCCCGTCTCTTTCCGTTCTTCATAAACGGTGTCGGGAGCAAACATTGTCGTCGGAGCTTAACACGAAAAAGCATCCAAAGTGCTTGGGCAAACAGTCTTTTGCATGCCTGTCTTTTATGTAGTGTGCATGCTTGTATATAGTCTGTAGCCTTATTATGCATGTTTGGATGTGTTTTTAGTTTAAATTTCATGCAACAGAGTGTTGGTTTTAAATTATTTTGATGTATATGTATAACTAAACTAACCTACTGATTAACTTAATGTATGTTTTTTATGTACAAATGGGACTTGATAGAAATGTCTTGACCTTGGAAGCACAGAGTTTCATGTTTGTGACCCAATTCCATCAAAAGAACCATTGTTAAGCAGGTCTGATGCACATTAAATCTGTCGGGGCCAAACATCTTCCTGCTGTTGTGTGGAAGTTTAATGAGAAGGTGTCATCCTCATCATCTCACCATAATTTAAAATTACAAGTCCTCCCAAAAATAGCCATAATGTTGCTTTAAACGGGGACATTAATATTACTAAACTAAACTATACTTATAAGTAAATGTAATAAAGAAAGAAATTAATATAGAGGAAGAGGGGCTTTGCCATTCTAAATTATGTAGTAAATGATAATTTCGTTTTCAAAATCTTACTGCCTATAATTTTTTAGTGTACTATTATGTTATATTTGTGACTGAATTTTTTAGAAGAAGCTGTTGGGAAGCATAATTTTTTGTTTTAAGGATCACTACAACTGATAATGTTTTAATTAATCTTAAGCGATTTTTTTTAATATTTGAATTCTTTAGATAACTAAGAATGTATATTAGAAACGTAACAAATCAGGCATGTAATTTCAAATAATAATTTATGCAGGAATTACTAATTATAATAAAACATTTCTTCAAATTGTGTGCCTAAAAATTTTTATAAATGGCATTTTTTTAAATTATTTTAATTAGTATTGGAGTAATGACGGCGTAAAATCTGTGCTGACTATTCCTAGATATTTAATATTTTACGTTTTGAATTACTTATTCTCTTTCTATGAAAAGGGAAAAAAACATAATATAGGCAAATATTTGCTGGAAGAGTATTCTTTGAAAGTATATTTATATACTAGTGCATATTTTTTTTTTTTTTAAAAATTCAGTAAATAGCTTTTTTTTTTTTTTTTGAAAAGTAAACAAATTTTAAAATAAGTTTCTTTTTTTCTTAAAAAGAGAAAACTTAGGGATATCCAATAGAATCTATCAGTTGGTTCATTGTAAAAGAAAACTTATTTGTTAATGTATATATATAATTGCAGTGAAATGAAATTTAAAAATTTTTTACTCTTCAGTACATTTTTTTTTTCTTTATTCATTCAGACAGAATGGTATAGTTTTAACTTTTTTTTATTGAATAAAAGTGTTTGATTAAAAGCAACAAAGAAAGCAATTAGTGTATTAACACAAATTGCAGAAATGTTTTCCTTATTTTAAAAAAATCGAATGTCCTCAAAATCTGTAAGGAAATACGCTTGGATTTAAAAGAAATTTCGTTTTCTGCATTTAAACTGAGTTGATATATTTCGATTCAAAAATTTTATTTCCCCCTTTTTTTATGAAATATTTGGAAATTTATATTTATGGTATTTAGCAATTTTATTAAAATTATTTGAAAACTCATTTATAAATTTTTTTAAAAAAAATTCGTGAGTTTCTAAAATTAGTATATGTAAGTAGTTGAGGGCTTTTTTAGAAAAGTTTTAAAACATTTTCACATGTGATTAGTTTTTCTCATGCTTTACGTAAATTAAAAAACTGGATTTGACTTTACATAATGAAAATATTTTAATTTTGTTACCATCTTGACTCATGGATTAATTAAAATATTACTTTGACGAAAATCTTTTATTCAGTGTTTTGCAGGCAGATAATATATATATATATATATATATATATATATATATATATATATATATTATTTTTATTTTTATAATAAAACTGATATTATTGGAAGCATTCATATTTGATTATATAATCAGGAAATTATGTGAATTGCTCCTGTATTAAATTCAGACTTATTTTTCATACAGCCATTTTTTTATTTTGATTTTGCTGTTATCTTGGAAGTTGATTTATTGCAATTTCTTAAGAGTCTACTTTTTTGTATTACTGTGTAATTTTCATGGCCCTTGTTTTAATTGATCAGATTTTAAAAAGTGCTAAATGGTTCTTGCTTTCTTTTTTCTAAATAGTCACTGTGTGGGAGAAAAAAAAACATTACATATTCAAATTTTAATTCTTTGACAGTAAAAAAAAAGATTTATGTTAGTTGCTTTCTCTAAACTTATCAAATGTTTTTTATTCTTTTTATAGATTGATTTTGTGAGAAAATCCATTAGATATCTGATTATTAGCATGAATATTTGCATGTCTTAGTATAATTAGTTATTTTGTCTCAGTATTGAATTTTTTTTCTAATTAGTTATGTTTGCATTCATAGGTTGTGAAGTTTGCACAGAGTCACACGAAGCATGCTACATCTCGGAAATATGGAATTGCTCGTCGAGTCATCAGCCGTTGGATAGCTGATAAAGAGGTGTTGCAGACTGATTTGTTAAATGCTACTCAACATGTTTTGAATGATAATATAACTGAAGAGATTGACAAAAAGCTACTTGAATATTATAAGGAACTTAAAAAGAAAGGTACTGTCATTTGCCGAATTTTTTCTTAATTTTCAAAAGGATTGGGAGAGAAAAAGTTATAGTAAAAAATAAATTATTGTAGAGATTAATTATGTACATTTCTCCTTAATTTGGTCTTAGACAAATTCATTATAAAAAATGAGATTTTAATTATTTATTCTTTTAAATTACTTGTGGTTTTTAAAATTTATTTATATACCATACTTCAGCATACTCCATATATAAATATTTTTTTTACCATATTTCATTACAAGAGAGGAAAATAAACTAAAAACACATGTAGTGTTTCTACAATTCATATATAGGTTCTCCTTCAAATTTATGGCCATAAAAAATACATATTATGGCTATAAAAAATAAATCATACATTTTCTTACTATGTTTTGCTTTCATTTTGATTAAAAATTCATGGATCCAATATTTATGTTTCATATTAAACTTTTCTAATCCATATGAATAAAAGTTATGTAGGGAGAATATAAATTAAATTAATGAATTTAAAACAGACTAGATCTCGGTTTAAGTAAAAAAAGTACCTACGCATTTAATCATATTGTGTTTTAACTAATGCGAAGTTGATTTGAATTTATTAAATAACTGATAGTAAGGATTTGTGAATATGTGACATTTATTATTCATAAATTATTGAAGCATATTTGTATAATATCAGATATTTACATCATAATTTAGAAATAAGAAACATGACAAAACCCTCATCATTTCTTTTTAAAATTGGTATTTTTCAGAACTAAAAAGAGAGAATAATCACTGCACCATAACTGAAAGACTCATCATTTATAATTTCAGAGGGTTTAACAGTAGGATTAAAAACTGATTTTCTAACTCTTAATTCTACAATAAAAAAAAACTGTTTGGATTATATTTTACGACACCTGTTTACTTACATTCTTGTATTATGTAGCTTATACATGAATGACTAATACATGTGTATTGAATATTTTCAATATTTCATTTTATTTTAAAAAGTTTTTTCTTTTCCATTAGTCATTTATTTTTAAAATAAGACTATTTGAAAAAAATATGTATAAAAACACAGATTCTTTAAAATTACAACTCTAACAAAATTAATTGATTCCTGTAAATGTTTAGCTATATATAATTTTATGCTAGATTTAAATTCATTTTTAAATATTTTAAAATGTACATCCTAAATGTACCTTCATATAAAGATACTGTTCACTAACAACCTTCATCATTCTTGCTTGAGAAAAGTGTAAAATTGTACAGAAAACATTGCTTTGTGTAAGATATGTAACATCCATTTACGAATGTTGCAAATAGACTGCTTACAGCATTGAAAATCAGACAATTTCAATTTTTATATTCTTTTTTAAGATTTAAATTTCTGTATACTCTTGTGGGGATTTTAAATTAACTACAAGTATGATGCTTTCAAGAAAGAAAGATAAAATTTTTGAATTTATATATCTTTTTTAATGAAATAATTTTAAAGGATTTATTGAATTTATTAATTTTAGGATTTATTGAAATTTAAAATTAAATATTCTTGGAATATTTTAGTGATCAATAATATAAAAATTTAAATTTCAGAACATATATGCAACTCATTATAAAATATTGTACATTTTTTACTCATTAAATTAATTGCAAGTAGATTTTATTGTTCACTTAATAATGGAATTTCAAGTTTTGCATCCTTTTTTAAAAATTATGCTTTCATTTTTATTGCTTCAAATAACAGATTTAATTAAATTTTGAAAATTAATTTCCATATTACTTTTGATTGTGAATTTTGTTGCTTTTATTTTTTCAATTGAACTTTTTTTTTATGATGATAAAGAATATGCATTAAAAAGCATAAAATATAATTTAATATTTTATTGTAAAATATTTATTATTCATGATTTTAATCTTAATTTTATTGAATTCAGTTCCATTGACTTATGAAATTTGTTAATTTCCTAGAAGTATGTTTTTTTAAAAAATGCAAATAGTGTAAGATTGAATTTTAAAATTTTGCAAAACTTCATTAACAATTTTATTTTGTTTGCATTTTTTATACATTTAGTTTAATCAATTAAACATTATCAATCTTCTAAGGTTCCAAGATTGATAAAATACTTTAAAAAGTTGTATCAATTTTTATGACACATAACTCTGAAAATATTTTATTTCATTTCAGGATAAAAAAATTTTGATATTGACTTTTAATGAGAACATGTTTTTTTCAATTTGACTTGAAATATTTAGATTTTGTGATTTGATTTATATAGTTATCTGTATAAAAAATAGTAAGTCATTTTTTTAGTTATAATATGAAACTTTGATATTTTTTATATGTTGGAAAATGTGCTGTTTTTCATGCAAATGAATCTTCTTATTTATTTACCAGTAATATTTAAATTCTGTTTTGTTCTAATCTGTTGCTTTCAAATTACATAATTATTTAAATTTTTTTGGTCAATTTTTTGAAAAAATGAATTAAATTTTATTTGTACTTCTTGCTAATGCTGCACATAAAGCATCTTCAATTCAAAATTTGACAGTTATTATTTATGAATATGTTATTATTATCCTTTTCTAAAATAATAAAATAAAATAAGATCTTTTTTTGTCACAAAAATTATTTTTATTTTGTTTTATTTAAGCTAATCTAATTAGAGCTAAATTTGGTAGAAACAAATTACACTCACATTGACTGATTACTGCATTTTATTACTCGTTTTAATGTGAAGTCAGAAGTATATTGTTGACTATTTAGTTTGGAAATGTTTGACTTTTTCACAAACTAGTTTTGATTCTTCCCCATTTTATTCTTACAAATCTCAAAATATTTTACTTACTTCTCAGTTATCTGCACTAAATTTTACAATTTATTTTAATAAGGAAAAAAATCCATGTTATTACATGTTTAGTTTGAATTTCGGAGACATACAAAAAGAGTTTTCTTCTGCTTTCTGATTGACTGATTCTTTCTTAATATGCCTGCCATAATATAGTTTGAAAGTTTATTATTATTATTATTATTATTATTATTATTAAATAACAATGTTGAATATAAACTGTAAGAACTGCAAAGGATAATTTATCTTTTTGTTTACTCTCTTGTAACTGTACTAACTGTAAGATAAATAATGTTGAAATACATGAATGATATGAATCCTTTTGACAGTACGTAATATTTAGTTGTTAATCAAAGAAAAAAATAAAATAAGCAAAATATTTATTAAATTAGCATAGCATAAATCACTAAATATTGAAATCATATTAACAAGAAATGCAAAATTTAAATACCCCTAAGATTGTAATCAGTTATTTTTCTGAGCTTTGTCATCCTTCACAACTATAATGATTTATGTTTTCAGGAGTGCGAGTGAGCAAATCAATGTTGTGCACAAGAGCAAACTGCCTTTTTGAACAACAGAATGGCACAAGGTATAGTCGGACAGGTGCCATGTCTGCCACCAATGGTTGGTATCGACATTGGATTATTAAGTGGAAAGAAAGAGGAGAACTTATAGAAATTGAAGATGATGAAGCCACACCCTCATCTAGTGTTGCTGTAAGATCACTGCATTGTTTATTAAATATCTGAATCTGTTCACTAAAATTATGTTAAAAGTTAAATTTCAATTAATTTAACTATTTGACGTGTTTTTATTTTTAAAATATTAGTACATGATAGATAGTATATTCTTCCTATTAGTGTCTTTGAAACCATTTGAAATTCGTTCCTTTCCACAACATTTATCATTTCCTGTTCCCACTGAGCTTTGCAAGAATATTAAAACTACCTAAATGTTTTTATGAATTGTATAATTAATAATAGTTCTACCTCTAAATTGATGCTTCCTTTTGATTTAACATTTTGCCAATGATTAACACTGCTTTAGATGTAATGTTCCAAGAATGATCATGAACTTAGGATAATTTATATCTTTGTTTGAAAGCACAATATAGTAATATTCACTTCCAAAAAAAATTATATCAAGATTAAAGTTATTGCCATCACCAAAAAATGGAAGTCTTTAACTCAGGTAATTACCAATATTTAGAAATATATAAATATTACATTGTCATTAAAATGATTAAGTAAAATTACTTGCTTAGTTTCCATGACTTTTGCCTACTATTTTTTTGTGTCAGTTACAAAATTAATGGCTCCGAAATAAAAATCATAAAAAAATTGTTTTAATTTAATTATTTCATTATATTGTCATTTAAACTTTTTTGTACATTTGCAGTCCATTCATTCTATTCTTAACGGATACCTTGTTTTGCATTGGTTGCCTGGTATAATAGTCCTTCCATGTTTGTTTTTAAAATACAATGACAAAAATAGACTATTGGTGTTATTTTGGTGCCTAAAACAGCTTTTACTCATTCGATTTTAACAGGTTATTTTCATTATTAACAGATTTTTTAAGGTGAGCATCCGCAAACAAATTAATTAATAAAAAGAAGAGATTAAATATTTTTACTTTAAGTTATACCATTTCGGGGAATGTTAGAATTTAGTTACTATAAATCAATTATTTCAAGAAAAAGTAGTATGAATATTCTCCTTCCCGTGATGGATTTGAACTGTGAGAACCTGGTTGAATTAATTTTTTATTTAACTAGTTATAGTCTTCACTCCACAGTAAACAGATTAAAACTGCACCCTATTCCTGTCAATTATTTGTCAGTGCACAATTGTCTATATTATTTTCATTTCAGCCTAAAATTAATTTACCAGATCTTTGTTTTAAGGTAGCAAAAACATTTACAAGAAATATATTTCGAAATTCTGTTTTATTCTTGACTATACTCAAAGGAATGATATAGTTCCGTGCTTCCATTGCAAAAAATTGTACAAAATCTAAAATCTATATTTCCTTTAAGTCAACATTAATTTCTACATATATATATATATATTAATGCTCCATTTTTTTTTTTTTGAAATTGTCATTTTTTGTCATAAAATTGAGTTTGAATTTTCATTATATTTGCACAAAAGACTTAGATTTTGACAGCTGATAAAAAGGTATTAAATATTTCATTTCATTTTGTTTTGTTTTTTAAAATTGTTTCTAAAATAAAAGAGCCCTATTTATGTATGAAAAAAAATATGAAAGCTATATCATTTTAAGTTATATAAAAATAAATGTCTTAGATATTTCTCTTTGCTTAGTTTTCTTCTTAAAAAATATTTGCATCTGTTTTTATATTTGCAGCCTTCTGTCAGCTCAGGTCCTCTAGATTTACAAACTACACGCAATTCTGAAGGCAGCTCTTTAAACGCTCTGAAACAGGCATACATGACTAATGCCATTCTCAGCACTATGAAACCCACAGAAATGGATCTCAAAATCATGAGCCAATTTCCAGAGTTGCTGAATGTTATTCAACAGAACCCATCCATCCTCAGTGCAGCTGCCCAACTCCAGTACAAGGATTCAGAAATCTACAAAATGTGCAATTCTTCCCTCCAAAATGCCATGAACCTGTCGAAAGATTCCAATCCAGACAGTAACAATTCCACAAATAATTTTTCTGATCCTGCATTGTCAGACAAGAAACCACTCCTCAGCGCTAAAAAAAGACGAGAGAGATATTCGCCAGATTTCAAACTAATGGTCATTGATTACGCTGCCAGCCACTCTTACCAGGAAACTTCACGCAAGTTTGGAGTTCATCACATCACTGTTTCCGAGTGGTGCAAGGACAAAGATAGGATTCGCAAAAAGGTATATTGTGAAAACTTGCAAACCTTACACACCAAAATCTTAAAGTCAGAGACAGCCGAGCAGAAGTTTCTTTCTTGGATTCAAGAATGTAATAAGCAGAAAATAGTAATTAAGCCTACAGACGTTCAGAACAAAGCAAATGAAATTTTGAATATCATTGGAGAGGCAGAAGTCAAGAAGAATTGCTGGTGGTTTTATCTGTGGAATAAGCGTGGCATGGATACTGAGAAAATATACGAAGAAGAAGCTGATGTGGATGTTCTGGAAAAGGAAAGCCGTGTCAATTATCCTCCAGCTGTTAAGGTAGAAATAGCCAAAGTAGCCGAGAGGCAGAGTGTCAACTGTGCTGCCCGGTGTTTTCGAGTTGCTCGTAAACGCATCCGCGAGTGGGTGAAATGTAAAGACAAATTAAAGTGGCTTGCTGAGACGGGTCAGGTTCGTGAGAGGGGAGGAACTTTAGGTGGGAAAAAAATCAACTGCTTGGATGTGGACAAGGAGGTATATGAATGGTACAACAGCTCAAGGACACCAGACAGTGCACCTCAATTGACAGAAATCCGTGCTAAAGCTCTGGAGATATTTCAGAAGCATGGCTTTAGCAATATGAAATGCAGTAAAGAATGGTACAAGAACTGGTGTAAGCGATATGGTATTTGCCGCAGTTTACAGAAAGACAATCAGCTTATTCGATGGATTTTATCAAGATATGATAAGAATCTACCAATAACCAATCAGGAATTGGTAGAGTATGCTATTTCTGAGAGGATGAAGACTGGTGTCTCTCTGAATGACCTACCAGCTGAAGAATATGTCTTTTCTTTTTGCAAGAGATATCCCAGGCTGTTAGAGGCTCTACCAAGTATTGGGGAGACATTCCCTGAAGAAATGGAAGCTGAAGTAACAAAGTTTAGGGTCATGATTAAAGAACTCCAAGAAGAAAATAATTTTTCTACTTTAGCTATAGGGAGCATGGATGAGGTCCCTCTCCTGTTTACGAACTCTGGCTCTGAACGAAGTGTGATAATCAATAGCGGCATGAGTTCTTGGAATGCTGTAGTAATTCTATCCTGCCTGGCAGATGGCACGCTGCTGCCCCCAATGATTGTTTTAAAAGGTCCTGAAGACTCTTCTCCGCCTGAGGGGTTAAAGCATGTAGTGTTTCGAGAAAAGATGCTTGCAGATCAGCATGTCATGAATAAATGGGTGAACGAAGTGTGGCTGAGCAATGTTGCTTCCCCCAGTATGTTGCTGATGGACTGCTTTGAGCCCCACACATGTTCTTCCGTTCAAGATACCATGCTGGAATCGGGCATCACACCCGTGATTATGCCAGAAGGCTGTGCATCCAAATTACAGCCTCTTGGTGTCTGTGTCACTCGCAACTTCCAAGAATATGTTCAGGAGATCTGGAGCTCTTCACGGAATTCTGCGGTAGATTTCTCTAAAGCGGCAGCAGGTACTTATACCGGTGAGATTGCACGATGCATTGCAGCTGCTTTTGAGCGTCTCAGGGACCGACGGGATGTAGTGCGTCGTAGCTTTGTTGTGACTGGCATTGCTGTAGCACCCGATGGTAGTGAAGATGCTCTTATTGAGAATGCAGACTGGTTTGGATGTTCGGGAGATGAACATGTTCTCTCCCCTGCCAGTGACAGTGAGCGAGACTCTGATTTGGATGCTTCTTAGGTCTTTTAGCTCTGTATTAGCAAGGATTATAGTCCGGTCATCTACCCATTGGGCATGCCAGGCATGAAAATCTTTGCAAAAAAAAGTATTAACACTGTCGATGAATCCCGGTAAATATAAATAGGAAATGTTGCCTTTACAGTGAGTACCAGTGCATTTCAGGTTTCATTTTTTTGTGTGTCACTTAATGACCATCCAGTTCTATTATTTCCATATTCATGTTACAAAACCTGTACGTCGTAATTTACAACAAATCATCACAAAGAAATTTTTAGAGATCTTTATGCTTTAAAAAGATATTTGTCATAGCCAAAATGCCTGAAGTGTTGGAAAAAATTACTCTACAAGAGTTTTGAACTTTCCTGATCTTTGATTTTTCAATAGAACTGTAGTCTTCCTCTTTATACTATATTGACTTTTATATTTTTGTAACAAATAGACCATCTTCAAAAGATACAATACTAAGAACATCAGATTGTATATTTTGTTTCTTTAACAGTATTTTTAAATCCACTTCCATGATGGTCATCGTGCTGCCCTTTTAAGAAAAATCGTGAAAAAATTGAATTTATGTCAACAGAAAAAATTTTCATGCCTGTGATAATGTCTGTTGCAGTTTGCCTCTTTTTATTATTTAAAATGTGTATTTTTCTTATAATTTATTCATATTTAGTCATTCATTTCATCAGATATATATTTATTTTCTTTATTTGTAAAATGTATACATATTTTAGCAGTCTCATGTTTTAATAAGGGGGATAACAATGTTTAAGGGGGTCCTTACGGGTATTATTTTATGCAGCTTTTTGAAAATGTTATTGATTTATATGTTTGGGACCATCATTTGCTTATTATTTAGTCCCTCTCGCAGTTGCCTCTAGTTGTTAACAATCTGTTGTCTAGAAATACTTGTCTCTTTGTTTATTGTATATTTTGATCACTGCCTTTTGCTTTTGTAGCATATAATGATAGTATGCTCCAATTGCATTTTACTGATATCTATGCAATTTTTGAAGAGGATTCATGTCATGTTTTTTATAAGCAGTACAGATCTTGTACATGACAACAATAGCTTCCCAAGGTAGGGCATCCAAAATAGGGTACAGAAATACTGTGATGGTCTTGCAATAGAAAAATATTCTATAGAATTTAATATTTTATACTTAAGTGATTACAAAAGATCACCTCATCTTTGAAAATTATTTTTATAAGTTCAGGTTTTTCTTTCATTGCCTTATTATTTTAAAAGTAATATTTTGAAATAATCAATTTTTAATTTTGCTCTGTTGAATATTTGAAATATAATAAATTCTGGGTGTTTAAATCAAACAACTAAGCTCTTTAAACTCTCTGTATGCCTGATATCGCATTTATGTGAATACATAGTGCTTGCTTCTAGTTTTTCATTATTAGCTATCAACCCCTTTAACAAAGAAAATTGTATTGTTGAAAATAAAAATCTTAGGAAGGTGGAAGGGGCATATTAGGAACCCTTGGTGATCAGCAATAAAATTAGAAGTAGACAGATATAATTTTTTATTGTTATTATTGATAAAATATATGTTAACAGCTGAGTTTTAATGAAAGATAGATTATAATTTTTGTCTTTGAATGCGACAAATAAAATTTTATTTTCAATTTGATTCTTGAATACAGTTTTTTCAAAAGTGGGGTATTCTTTTGTAATTATATCTGAAAAAAAGCTAGATTTTACTATGAATAATCTCATTAATAAAATTGTAATGTTTTTATTAGTTCCTAAATTATACAAACAGTTTATCAATTCCAAACCAATTCATAAATAAGGCATTGAAACGTTGTTTTATACTTTTAAAAGATGATTCAGATGTTTCATGTGTTATATACTAAATAAAGCCTTATTGTAAATATTTTTAAGTGGAGCCAAGAAAGTTATTCAAACTGATTTGGATGCTCTGGCCAGCACCTGTTCTGTGTCCTTTATCATCACTTGTACCTTAAGTGTGGTCATTTTATTTATTATGGGTTCTGCCTCAAATCATGAAGTCCAGATGACTCAAAACAATCCAGTTGCATTTCAGAACATGTATCTAGCGATTTTTTTTTTGAATGAATGTAGGAAAATTTAATGCAATTAAAGCAATGTTTTAATTTTTTTTAATACCAAATTATTTTATTTATGAGGTAAAGTATTTCTTTTGACATGCAGTGCCACCACTGTCAGTGATTGTCTAATATGGAAAGTAATTATCATCCTATTTTTATTGATTGCATCATTTAAATTATGAAATTATTATATTGTTATACTAACCAAAGATTTTTTAATTTTTTTGTTCGTTCTTAAACAATAATTTGATACCTCAAAGTTTTGAAATGTGAAAAAACAAACAAAAACTAATTGCTTTGAGACAGTCTGACAGAGTTTTTTAGATGTTGTATACATATTATATATACATATATTGATATATATAAATAAATAATTATATATATATAGCTCTATTTTTAAGCTTGCAGCAGTTGATATGTGGCTAGCTATATTCATTAAAAAAAATGTTGTGCTTAACATTGCCATGTTAGTGTGAAAGATGGAGAAAAACAGTGACTAATATTTTTGAGTTGATTTGGCCAATGAAGTCTTCCTAGAAATTGAGGAAAAATCGATACTGTCTGTGAAATATTTTTTAACACCAAAGGAAAATTGTGGAATTGATTGTTAAAAGGACTGCACAGGGTTTCAACTCACTCTGTAGTGATTCTTTCTTAAGAGAGCACTTGCTGTAATTTTTTTACGAAATTGTTTTGTCTGAGAAGCAATTTTCCACCATGTGATGATGTGTGTTGAAAGTATATCAGTGTGAAATTTTCTCAAGATTTTGTTATGAAAATGTTCCTTTTATGATCAATTCAATTTGATAAACTAAAATCATTAAGTAGTAATTAAAGTTGCCAAAATTCCTAGTTTAATTTTAATTACTCTGTGCTTGGCTATACTTTTTTTGTATTTTTATTTAAATAATGAGATTATTATTTTAAAAAATATTCTACAAAAATAATTTTTCTATTCTTTTTTGTGTTTTTCCATTTTTTTACCTGGCATGCAATTTTTTTTCACAAAAGGAAACTTCATTCCTTGTATGTTTTTCTTTCTCTCTTGCTCGCTCTTTTTTAAATATATACATAGGTTACTTGTTTGAACCTAAAATTAAATATAGTTTAGCTAAAGCATAAAACTTGAAAGCAAATAATATGATCAATCATGTATATTGTAAATTCTAGTGTTCTGTGTAAGATGTCTTAAATCACTAAACTTGCAATTTGCAGTATAATTTTGTAAAATTAATAAAAGATTTTTGTTTTAAAAAAATAATATGCTCAAATAAGAATTTAATACAATCTGTATATTCTTAAATTTGAATGGCCTGAGTAACATACAAATTATGTTTTATAATATCTTGGACAATTATACATTATATTCAAATTTAAAACTATTTTAAGTTATTTTGATCTAATAAATTTCAGATCTTTGACTTTTAGGAATTTGTGACATTCGCTGCTGTGACTGGGACCTTTTATCTCATTAGATAACCCCTTCTCTGCAATATCAACACTGTAATAAAGAAGGAAATTCTATGTAGAATGTAGATGTGAATCACAGACATGAATAAAAAAGGAATTGAAATGTTATCTACCTCTCTAATTTTTAAATAACTTGTAATGAAACATTTTGAAATCAAATATTAAAAATAGATCTGTGTTCATTGTGGCTTGGAGGGTTAATACAAAGAATGCTATTCACAGCAGTCCATGGTCTTCTTTGGTGTTGTCTCTGTGCCTTAATTTTCAAAAAGTAATAAATGCATGGAACATTTTTGTAGCAAAATTTATCAGCAGTTGTATTGCATGTACTTAATTTTGATTATTTATTGAACATGGTTTCCTTGGGTAATTGAATTGCATTTTACATTAAATAAATGAGTCTCAGTGTTTATTTAGAGGTTTGGTATTTTTGAAGAAATGTTATCATGTTAAAGGAAAACTGAACATATAAAGCAATAAAAATAGGACCCGTTGGGAAAGTTATGCATCTACCTCATTTTAACGAATGCCATGCTTATTTATATCTAGTTTAAATATTTTTTTAAAAAGTATTTTTATGCTTTGCCTTATGTATTTTGCCAGTAAGATAATGTTGCATGCTTTTATTTTAATTAGATAAAAACTGAATTTCTTAAATATTTCTTTCGGAACTCTTTTAAGTGAAAAAACATTTCACTACCTCAAAAATAGAAAATTTTAATAAAGGGATACTTAATGGTTAAATAAAAAAAACTTCATTGTCAATACTTGAAAGTTTTAATTTCTGTAATTAGGATAATTTTTACGGGGAGGGAAGCTTTTTTTTTTTTTTTTTTTTTTTTTAGAAACCCAATTAAGAGTGATAATATTTTTCAAATTAAGACGACTATGAGCAAATAAATATAATAGTATAATTACCTTTTTTGGTTTAAGGGAAATTAATATACATGATCTGTCTTGAAATAAAATGTAAAGTGTATTTGATTACTTAAAAACATAAAATAAAGTACATTTCTGTTATATATATATTAATATTAAAAAACTCCCTCAAAGTAAAATATGGAAACCATGTTCAAAATAAGTTGCAATATTTCTTTTTCTTCTGTAATGTGATTTTTTTTCTACAAAATTATCTCAAACCGAATTGGAAGGGTGAGGAACCTTGCGTAATTTTTCCCAGTGACAAAAAAATAAAACTCTTCGCCTTAAGCACCTTGTAAGGATGAAAGCCTTGATGCCTTGACGCAGTTCTTCAGGGCCTGTCTTGTTCAACAACTGCTTTCTGTGTCTGTAAAGTTGTCTCTCTCTCTTTTTTTTAAACCATTCAATGGTCTTTTCTAATGTGTATAGCATTTATATGAGAATGCTGAATTGCTGCGACTGTTTCACAAATTTTTTTATAGTTGAAGAAAATGTACAACTCAATCATATATGCAAAGAATTGTTATATTTGTTTATAAAAATATTGAAAAAGAAACAGGGATGTCATACGAATGTTCAGCTTTCTTTCCCAATCTATTATATTTATGTATAAGTTAAAATAAAAAAAAAAAACATAGTATATTTTACAATCGATCGTCGTTCCCTGTTTCTATAAAAAATGAGATTTTTTTTGAAGCTTTGCTACAAATTTTTATGTAGTTTTCTAATTGCAATTATTTTTATCTGTATATATACATAGCTTTTAGACAATGATTATATATTATATATATATTTTTAAGATAACTATATGTTGTGCTGTTTATTTAAGAATGTCTGTGAATGTTTGTACAGTTCTATACCAAATTTTTATAATTTCCATTTTGGAAAAATTATTATAATTTTATTGTATAAATTTACCAATTGAGTAAAATTATTAATTTTATGTTTTTATTCCTTTTTAAATGAATTGATATGATGGAGAATAAGAAAAAAATTATGAATTGATTCTCTTTGTAGTGGCAATGTAAATTTTATTGTAATGGAGAGCTTGGCACCATTGATCTTTTTATAACTGAATGAAAGAATTAGTAGTGGGCTGATTTTTCATTACTAAAAAAAAAAAATGAAAGATGTCTATTGAAACTTTTTCTCAATTTCTTATTATATATACATTTTTAATTTCAAAAATAATAAAATAATATTAAATAAACAATTTAAATTATAGTTTTCTATAAGGAAATTGTTATTTATCTCAAAGAAAATAGTTATCTAAATAAAATCAATGGGAATTCGGATAGTGGATATAAAGGACTCAAATTAGGGGGATGAGCAATATTTATTTTTAAAAGATTTTTATTGGTTGAAACTTTCTAAGAAGTGATGATTTTCAGTTCAGAGAAACCTCACAGAGTGTTAAATTTCATCCTAATTTTAATAATATGTTTATCCCCTTCTAGTAAATTTATTCCAAAACATCTGTTTGCTGTATATTGCAATAATTGAATATTTCATCCAGATTGAATGGGAGGAAATTCATCTTCTAATTCCATTAATAGTCATTGTTCATCTGATAATCTAGAAATTGTTGCGCTGTATCATAAAAAATAACCTTCTTATTTATTTCGAGTTACATTCCTTTATGTGCAGATGATTCTGCATACGATCTTTGACCAAAAATAATGACCAGTTTATAGTTATGTTTCAGATTAGTCTGGAAAGTTTGAGATTAGTAGAGTGCTATTAGATTATTTTATACCAGCCAAATATTTTGTAACATAATCTTGTAAATAACTCTGTTTGTGTGAGTCTTTGTTCAATGTTTTGTTTCGGTCTTTTAGTCTTTCTTCTCAAGTGCCAAGAAAGTGCAATTTAGCATTCCATTGCCTTCTCTGCCTTTAGGATGCCTTTATCACAAACTTCATGCATTTAGATATACAATACAATGAATCCTCTCTCTGTCAGCCAGTGAGATCCTTTAGAATATTTGGCTTTCGGGGATGCCAATATATTTTATTAAAATGTTTTGCTACTAACTATTTAACTCTCCGACATTTATCATTTATGTCACAGATTCTATTTAGATATTTATTGCATATTGCAATCCTTATTACAAAGTAAAGGATATCCAAGTTACTGGCTTCACAACAGATGTAAAGGTCAAAAATGTTGCCTTACGACAAATAAGGAGACACGTTATTGCATACGAGCGTGTTAAATAATTCGCAAAACGCGATATATCGACTTCAGCAGAGTTCTTCTTGAGATGGTTCTTTTGATTCGGGAAGCTGATGGCGATTCAAGAACTTGAATCTTAAAATCAAAGTTGCATTTTCATCATATTTGAAATATGTTTCTTTTCACTGTTTTATGAAATCATGTTTTCCCCCCTCCCTCTAGATCAGAATTTCTTTTATTATTATTTGTCAAAAATATTCTCTCAATTGGAAGGGGAATTTAATTTTCGGAATTAAAACTAGATTTTTGGTGGGAGAAAAAAAATCAACTTTGATATGATGCCTTTTCGAGACCGTTGTGTTTTGTAAATCTATACCTGTTTTAAAATGTGGAGAGGAAAAAAAACTTTATTATTTCGATCATTTTAATTATTGTACATTAAATATAAAATCGAGGCAACGAAATAAAATCGAATTCTTAATTTCTGTCATCAAACAAATTATTTATTTGTAAATAACATATATATTATTTATTTAGTTTGAATCATTAATTTAAAGTTGAATCATCGAATAATTCATTCGTGGTGTGTGGCTTTATCATAATCATACAAAGTAAGGTAATATTTTTGTTGATGAATGTTCTTTAACATTCATACCATATATATAAATAAATAAAACTTATATTTTACCATAATCCTTAAAGCATCTGTTCCAAGCAATCTATATCGTGCCTGCGAACCCCCTTCCCCCTGTTCTATTTTCTTTCAGTTTCGAACGCGCGGTGGTGCCGAGCCCTCCCCTCCCAAGTGCAACGCTTCCGTAGTCAAGTGTGTGTGTTCAAAACACTCGTCCAGCAATGTGTGTGTTTCTGTGTGCATGAAATGCGCAGAAACAGTCGCAGCCGTTCACTCGAAGAAGTCTCCGCTCTCTCAGTGTGTGTATTTATGTGAGAGGAATTTGTAAGATAAATCGTAACTTATTTTTGTATCGAAGTAAATAAAAACTAACAAACATTTGACTCTTGTTCCTTTGTCTCATTGCTAGCTGCTCGGTGCGAATCGACAACAAAGGTACTGGCGCTGAATTTACTATCGGGTTTAAGATGACGAAAGAGCTGCTTAACCTCTAGAAATATGAATTTATTTAACTTTCTATTTAGATAACTCATCCTATTTTGGTCATTTATTGTTAATTTGATTTTTTTAAATAATATATGGAGCTTTTGAGATACCAAATCGTTTCATATTGATTTTTTCGTATTTAAATACTTATTCTGTGTCTTTATTGCAGACTTGAAAATAAAAATTCAGTCATTCGATGCGCGTGTCAGACACGTCATTGTATGCGAGGTGGTTACTTGTCAGTGGCATGGTATCCTGATCTCGATTCTCGCCATCTTTTACCCATAGAATGAAATGGTTGTAAAAGTTGCAGGAATGTGATATTTCGATTTACTGTTATTTTCTCCCCACGCCTTTAAGAATTTGCTATTCATTTAATAAAAACTATCTTAAAAATAAGAATTAAAAAAATGAAATCAAATCCTTCTTAGGTCAACAAAGAAAAAATTTATTGTAGTTACTTTTTATTAAATAATTACAATTTATATAAATAATGTATCAAGAAATTATTAATGTTCGCAAGAATTGAACTCGCAATCTTCACTTTCACATGAAAAACACCGAAATAGTAGTAGGTTACCGATCGAGCTACAGCCTGTCGATTTCAATTCTCATTACAAACTGCTAAAACTCTGAAGTATTAAAAATTAATTAAATTTAATGAATGAATTATTATTTGAAAAAACTGCGTTAACATCGAGTAGCATCCACTACAAGTTTATGAAAATGCATTTGAACGCGAGTGGATGAATAAAAAGTATTTTATTAACGATTGAAAATTGGAAAAAGATATATATAGGGAGAGTGTGAGCTAATAGTAGAAATTAAATAAATCGAATTCTGCGTATAGCAACGACTTTTCACTTCCTCACCATCTTCTACAGGTAATTTTACTTGGCAGATCTTAACTACATTTCTGTTTCATCTGCTTATGATTGTCTGTCATTTCTTTTCAGTTTTGATCATGATGCTATGTTATTTTATATAAACTGATAACTTCTGTTCACTTTTTAATGATTTATGCTGAAAATAATTTTCTAAAATATTTAAATAACAATCGTTTGGTGACCAGGAGCTGATAAATCTTGTTTTCAATAATCCATAAGGAAAGTTACCTTCAGTTTGTAGTTCTCTTTTGGAACTGAAATACTGTTTTATATACCCTCTCAGGATCACAATAGTTAATTCTCAAAAAAATCTGTAAAGCATGAATGTAGCACCAAGGAATCACAGAGCTGAAGTTCTTAGCAAGTAAATAAATTGTTTGGGGCAAACAATCAAACTCTAAGAAAAAGCTAGCAGGGTTGCCAGATTGTTGAGAAATATTCATCTTAAACCAGTGGGAGTAGTCTCTTCGAAACTTTCTCTGACATTGCTGTCTTAAAGAACACCTTTCATAACATTGGCGTATAATAGTTACAATATATTTGCCTTTGGCGTGAAGTAGGAATTTTTACCGAATCTATTTTGTCTTCCTTGGCGAGTTTTTTTGGACATTAATTCCCTTTTAGACAAATTTTTCTATGTGTATGACTTTAAGTGCATCCGAGATGGAATAGTAATTAAGGCTTCGAACTCCTTTAGCTTTTCTTGGGTTCAATTCCACGTTTGCAATTCAATTAGATTTCGACTTCAGCTTTAAACAAGTCATAGGACAAGGTTTTATTAACAATTTTATATTAAAAAGATTAAAATGAAATCTGCTATGCATATTTCAATGTATCGTGTCAGAACATCATTTCATGAACGGCCAAACACCACGTGCAGGTTAAATTGTATTTTTATTTATTTTAATTGTTTCATTAAAACAGTAACTTTAGTATTGCAAATTGTCCCGCATTTATCGTTAAAAAAATCACATTTCTTATTTATTACATTTCACGTAATCACGTGTTCAAAAGGACATTTTTCTAGGTTTTATTTGCTGCAGTCATTAACTTTTTTTTTTTTAATTTAAAGCTTCCGTAAATCCAATGGTTATTCAACGTTATTAAAAGCTGATTTTTTTTTTGAGATGCTCGTGCAGATAATAAAATTTTTATTTTTCCCCTACGAATTTTTGTTGACGCCAAAAAACCTCATCCCAAAAACAAGATAATCTTCTGACATAATAAAAAGCCGAGTGAAGTTTGTTCCTTCAGGTATTGGATAGAATCAGGCTAACCCATTTTAAATTTTATGAAGATTAAAATATACCTTTAATTTGAAGTTTGGAATGACCATTAAAGCTGCATTTCGTATGTGGCATATATATTTTAGCGCCTTTTTATAAGTTGCCGATAAATTTTCAACTCCACATTAATTATTAAAAAAATAAGAACAGAAATTGTTTGAGAAAAAATATCGCCAAGATAAATAGAATAACAAAGAATTGCACGTGTATTAATTTGTATATAAATGTACCATAACAAAATGCTATAATGATTTAATTTCGTCGAATATCCTATAAGTACTCGCTCGTAAAATGCATATTAATGGCATAATTATTTACAGTTGCAGAACGGATTGTATTAGGCGCATTATAATGGAAGCTTCAAATGAAAAGGATTTTGATTTTCGCAATCCATTTGCAAGGTCAACTCTCTGCTACTGGAAAAACCTATTGAGTACGTATGTAATGCATAATGAGGACAAAATGTTTATATCAAATCATTAATATGAAAAAGGATTTATGTATATATATATTTCACAATGATATCCTTTTCTATGATGTACAGCAAATTCTTCAAATTAAATTCTGTAGAACAGGAAGTTTATTTTATTCTAAAAAAATAATGTGGGAAAATTCTGTCAGTTATATAAATAATATTTTTATGGTTGCGTTTAGGTGTTAGCTCAGTCGAATGCTGAATTTTCATTAAATACATGGCAGCAACTTTATTAGTTTTAAATTGAAAGCTATCAATTTAACTTTGAGTTGCACAGTTGTTAGCTGAAATTTATTTCATCGTCATTTTCAATAAAATAATTCGAACTTTTCGTAAAGTTTTAATTTTTTAGACTTTCTAAACTGTACTCGCATTCATAAATAAAGGATAATGCAAAATCAGGAAAAGAAAGATTCAGAAGCAAAACAAATGTCCTCAGGTCATGACAGGTCTGATGTGCCCCGTCTGTTTCTTTTGGCAATAACTGCCAAATATCGGTCCTCAATCGGCGTTGTAACTTGGGAGCGACCTGTGCTGAAACATCTACTCACATTACCATAATCCGGGAATTGTTGCCAAAGCTTAGGGATGTCACCCTGGGCGATTTCCAGTTCCTAGGGTACTTCCAAATGGGTACCCCCACATTTTAGATAGCCGATAATTCTACCACTTAAAAATTCTTCCAAACGTGTCCTTTGTGAAATACTTATGTGGTTGAGAGGCTTATAACGGGCTTGCGAACAATTTTATTAATTTGCCTGTACTCCTCATACATCACTCTCTTACCCTCTCATCATTGCGTGACGTACCATTGGTGTCACCTAGCGGCCTAGCGGCTTCCTGCTATTTTCATATGATTTTTGAAGATGTGCGTAGTCTCTTTACGGGTGATATATGTGTTTTGGAATTCGATTTCTTTGTGACTCTGAATTATCCTTAATTTATGGATATGAGTATACTGAATTTTTACTTTACATGAATCACAAATAGAAATGCGATTGTTCAAATATCGCCTCACGCACGAAAATTTTGCCTGGAAACCGTATTTCGAGATATTTCAATTACAGAACATTTTTAATTCCTTCTAACAATTTTCTCAATTTCTTATATTATTAAATTAAAGTATTTTTTTAAAGTAATTGACGTAGCAATAATAATCGTTTAATTTTGCAATTACTATGGAATTACTTTTACAATTGCAACTTGAAGTAATTTCAAAAACTCGATAGAAATGCAAACATCACTAATTACAGGCTTTTTCATTGCTTCCTAGTCAATACAAACAGTTGTATGAACTATTCCCAAAACATTCTAACGGATGGTGCAATTTTCAAAAAGCAGAATTTGCTGGAAATAAACTTGTTGATAAATCTACAGTTATAACTAATTTTCTCATAGATTCCATAAAAAAATTACTTGGGGCGTCATGACTAAAATTGTTTTTTTTAAAAAAAATCGACATGCCAAAACACAATTGCATCGAAAACTCCAATAATATTTTGTGCGTGCGCTGTTATTACAGAGACATTTGTTAAACAGCAAGGAATTAATACTACCATTATTTTTTTTAAAATTCCGGCTTTGTTGGCTAACTAGATTTTCAAAAATTAGGTGTGTTGACAATACCTAATTTAAAGGTTTGTGGCTCTAGCCTCATAAACCAGATAACATCCCCCGGATTGAAGTGCACTTTTGGACTAACGGATATGTTACCTCGGCTACAAACACTAACGTTGCGGGTTCATACCTCGACCTTCAATTGCACATTGGTGTGACTCCACCAAACATTCTGAATCAACCGCAAAACATTCCAGAAAACCGATCGCAGAGGTCTCCAAGATTTTCTCGCATACTCTCTGATAAAGATATTATCACAAATATTAGTAGTTATCCAGATACCTATTCCTAAAATATTGGCGCACTATAATCACGAAATGTTAACATTTGGCGTGAATTTAGCATATTTATAAAATCTATCATGTTATTCATGGAGAGATTTTTGGCGATTAATCCTTGGTTGGAGATTAATAATATCTAAAAATTGATTTAATGTTTTAGACGCGCTTTCCCCTACCGATTGAAACAACAATTTGGATCAGAGGTACAATTAAGGTCTCAAAATCCCATATAAATTTTATACATTTAAGCTATCGCGTTTTTGAATTATTGCATTTATTACTTCTGAAAGTATAGACCTACGGACGGTCAACTCCTTGTTGAATTTGATTTGATATTTAACAATTGCTGCACTACACAGGTTAAATATGCGCTTCGAATCTTATCTATCAAGCTCACTTGGTTTTGTTGACTTATATTTGGACAGACAGACTTCCTCTGAAAAGAATTTACTCAAATTTTGATAGAAATTTACAAATTTTATAAATGGTAGGTATACCAAATTCCAAACGTCTTGCACAAAGTAATTTTGAGTTTTCTCAGTCTCAGTCAGACGGGTGGACATCTTCCGAAAATTTGTTTTTCGAACTAAGGAAGGCATAAAGCGTGGAGATTCCTCAAAACCTTGAATTCAAAATTTTTGGACGGTTAGTATACTTTTCAATTCTACACTAGCTTTCACTCGTGATTTCGTACGCATGGTAAAGTACACAACTAACCTAAAATCAATTTAATTACAGTGTTAACCTGAATTTAACAATTACAACACATTGCACATGCGTGAATTTTCAACGTCAATTGAGGCAAAGTAAATGCGTGAATTTTCTACACCAGTTAGGATAACACATAACAGATTAGAATTTTTTAATTTTCTTTATTTTGTTTTATTTTAATTTGAAAGTACCTCAAAATGAATGCGAAAAATCGATTCATTAAGAATGGTTAATTTTAAATGCATCAAACTCTAAGAAAAATAAACAGAATCGTTTGAAATATTGGTCGAAAAAATATTAAGCGTTACCTCATTAGCGTGGGTAAAAAACAAACTGAAGTCTTATTCATATGGCAGCTGGGCAAAGGAAGTGTTTTGACGAGAAAATAAGGAAAGTGTCATTTTTACTACTTTCCTCGTAGTTTTTTCTTTTTTCATTTTTTTCTCTCTATATAAGAACCTTCCTCGTGTCTTAGAGAAAATATTTTTTAAAAAATAGCCAAATTGGTCGAGCCGTTCTCGAATTTTGCGCTTAGCAACATATTTGGCAATTAATTTGTATTTACATCGATATATATACAAAAAAGCCCTCTTCCTCAAAGTCGTATGTAAAAAGACAAGCGATGGAAAATTTTCGATTGCAAATTTTAATTTAACGTAAAAAGTTATCTCAGAAACATTCCAATCCTTTCTTGAGCCAAAAAATTATATTCCGGCAAACTGAACAGAATTTTCTCAAAATTTAATAGAAAATTGCAAATTTGTTATTAAGATTTCAAATGTCTAGCTCAAGACATTTTTGAGTTATCTTTGCCGCTGACAGACAATCGAACATTTTTTCAAAATTGTGTTTTCTGAATTTAATTAGGTCTAAAATATAAAGATTGGTCAAAATTTCGAGTTTAAAAATTTTCGAAATTACTATAATTTATCTATACTACATGCACGAAAAAGCAAACAAATATTTTCTACATTTCTAACGATGAAATATTTTGCTAAAATTTACAACTTAGTGCGTATCGGTGAGTTTTTATGACATTCTCTCTGCGAAAGATATATTTCCATAAATTTTGTTTTCACATTTCTCATAAGTATCACGTTTCTACAAAGGAATTTGTCAAGACTTCCATATAATAATCATTATCTACAACGAAATGTATTTTTAATGCTTTTTAATCTTTATCTATTGGCCTCTGTTTTCTGAAATGTCCATGTTCACTTTGACCACCTGCTCGTTGGAAGTTATAACAAAAACGCATTCTTTCTTTAATGTTCGAATGGAACGTCCAACGTCGTCACCTGTATTACAATCCATTAAGTAACCTTCAATTTATTAAAGGAAACATCCGAAAGCGGAATTTTGAAAAGTCCAACCTTCGTCTTCCTTTTACCCGTGTTTGCCGAAGGAGAACGTGGGTGGACGGTGTTCAAACAGAGCGTCCTCCCCCCAGAATTGTCAACACCGCCGGTTGACGACATTTTTTTCATGTTTGACATGCAGATAATAACCACGTAATAATGTTCGCTAAAGCGTCAACACGTACGGCGATGCATGTCCCAGCAAACCCACGCTCTGCTGGCGATAACAATGAACATTGGCGACACACGAGGTCTTTTCTGAAAGAATCCGATTAACTAAAGTTAAAGGCACCGAAGCGCATTATTATTCCAACCGGTTAAAGAAGTGGGAGATTGATCTTAAATTATTTCAGAATTATTGCGTCAGTCAGGCAATTATGCGTCTTTTTCTCAGTGCATAGATGATGGATGCGGTACGACATTTTCTTGATCACTATCCTAAAATATTTTGTAATTACCTCGAATTTCTGCGTCGGTCACGTAAAAGGTCGACTCTTCTAAAACACAGGCATAGATGGGAGATACGACGAAAACTGAACTTATATATATGATTTCAAGCACTATAAAAATAGGCATTTTGTGTTATGAATTCTTAATTTATATCTCTCACAAAAAAAATGAAAGTCAATTCCTACTTAGGCCAACAAAGAAAACTTTTATTTTAGTTACTTTTTATTAAATAATTGCAATTAATATAAATAATTTATCAAAAAATTATACCTGGAGGAAACTAAATCAAATTCGTATCCTTTGAAAATAAATCAGAACAGACTCGGAACTCACTCGATTGGTGTTGAAAATTCAACGCCAATTGAGGCAACGAAAATGCGTGAATTTTCTAATCCAGTTGGGGTAACGCAATACAAATTAATTTTTTTAGTGTACTTAATGCTGCTTTATTTTAATTCGAAAGTACTTCCAAATGAATTCGAAAAATTGGTTAATTAGCAAAGTTTAATTTTAAATGCATTAAACATTAAGAAAATAAACAGAATCGTTTGCAATAATCAGCCGAAAACATGTTAAGCCTAACCTGATTAGAGCACGGAAAAAACAAACTGAATTCGTTCCTTATTTGGTGGTGGAGAAATGAAGATTTTTGGCTAGAAAGTCAGTTTTTAATTAATTAATAAAAATCAATGAATTAATATTTGAAAAAAGAAACCCTGTATTAACACCAAATGTCATCCACGACTAGTCTAAAAAATTTACTTGAACTAGAGTGTATAAATAAGAAGTATTCTATCAATGATTGAAAATTTGAACACCAATATATATGCAGGGAGACTGTGAGCTAATAGTAGGAATTGAAAAAAAAAAAAAAATAATGTAATTGTGTGTAGATGCTAAGCAAACCAGATTGTTTGACCTAGTTATCTAAACTTATAAAGTTGGGAATATGCCTTTTTTTTGAAATTTTAATCTATTAAAAACAATATAAATTTTAGGGGTTGCTCGCAATATTTTCCAAAAATGTTTCCACTTAAAAATAATTTTTGCACACCATTTAAAAATCCAAATTCCCGGAATTTATATATTTGATTATAATTTTACGTCTATTATTTTGTATTATGTATTCTTAATTTTCATGATGCAAATTTGGTTTCTGCAAATTTATTTACTCTAACTTTAGTTAAATTTTTAATATATTTTAAAGGCAACATTTTCATTGTTTTTGATCAAACTGAAATCGTTTTCAGTGTTTCGTCAAATATTTGATCTCGTGATTTTCCTCAATAGTTGAAAGCCGAAAGTAGGGCCTTGTTTAATATCTATGCAGTTTACAGACCGAATGAAAAAAAAAAAAAAAAACTAAAATAATGATGTTGCTAAATAAATTTTGAAGTGAACCGTGCATAATAGTTCTATGATGTCATGGAAGTAGGCTATATTAGAAAAGTTCATATTATTGAAAACTTTATAAATATTTCTGTAAATATCTGCATTCGTTTTGAAATATCTCAGGCAGATCGGAAATACTCAGATTCTGGGGCAAAAATAGTGCAATTTAGGCGTGTTTTAAGTGAAAAGGGCATTTACAGTGATTTGGAGACCCTTTGGCAAGTCTTGACGATTTGACGATATTGGGCGAAAAATAAATATTTCGGGAAAATTTCATCAGGTCTCGCTAGGACCATTACTAAGCGAGATAGCCTAGATCCTTCCAGAAACTTGACGAAAGTCCTGGAAAGTTAGATTTTCACGCCAAGTCAGGTATAAATATCACCGCCCTATTGACCACGAGGATTAGATGAGAGAGTAGAGAAGACTTGATGGTTAGTCCAGTGCACAGAAGCTGTTGCAGCAATAAAGATTTCTGTGTTTGCAAGCTATTTATTTCCTGTTGTATTGGCTGAATTGGAGCTGCGTGATTGACTCGTAACTGTTAAAATTTCCTGCATTTTTAGAGATTTCTATGAATAAACATCTTGTAAGTTTCGGGAGATTCTTTTATCAACTCTTAATCTGCACGAACCCTGAAGCGTTTTACAAAACAAATGAAATTCTTTTAAAATAACACAGCTTTATTGCTGAAAATTTGATGGAATCATGGATCTGAAGTGAAATTAAATGTAACAATTTCGATGAACTATCTGGTTGCCAAAGGCGACTAGTTTCAAATGAAAACCTGCCGTTTCTTTCATTTCTTTATGTTGTTCTAGAATTGCACTGTTTGACTTCATGAACGTAGAATCGTGGGGAGGAACTCGATCCCATTGAAATGTTAACCCTTCTTTGCATGATTCATTTTTCGGGCGAAATAAAATGGAGTGATCCTGTTTATGCTCTAGATAAAAGGAAAAATGATTTTTTTTAAAACCTAGTATAAATATATAATACAAAATAATTAAAAAACAGTATAATGGAAATATCCGTCATCATGCAGATTTATGCTCTAAACCCAGTACAAAATCTTCAGTCCCCCTCTCATCTAAATTTCCCCACTCATTATTGCTTTTATTAGCAAAAAATCACAGATTAATTATAAAAATTATTCAGGAAATCGCACATTTCTTCCAAACACAATAAACAGCGGGATGACAAGTTCAAACCCGCTATGATGATTGTGACATTTAGTTTTTTTTTTTTTTTTGGCAGCTATGTTGCTTATAGAGCAATAGTCGGGGGGGGGAGTTTCCAGCAACAACCAATTTATAGTACACCTGTTCCGAGTACAATTTTTTGTTCATTAAATGTTATATTGGAAATTTTGTTCGTGAAACTCAAATCATTTTTGATCTATCGTGTCAGACAAAAACACATTTCAAAATTCGAACTCGAAGGTGCCTGAAACGGGGGGATTCGTAAAAATCGAATTCCAGTTACTTAGCTATTACGATTATTTTCCTTAATATAATTCATATAAGAGAATTAAATTTAAATGAAATTTAAATGAATTTCAGTGTTTTACTAGATGTCTCTAAGTTCAAATAAACTGTTTTTGAAATCAATTCGATATTTGGGTACCATAACTAGAAATGAAAATAAAAATTTCATAGGCGACCTTCGCCCAAAAATTCTAAATTTCTATAAAATTCTGGAAACTGTGTCATGGCATTATGCATCTTAGGTTTAATTTTTTATAAGCCTAATAAATCAATGTTTTATTTGCTTTTTATCATGTGAGAACATGTTGTTTTCGTTAAAGGTTTTTGAATAATTGAAGCTCGAAATCGCGTAAACTATTTATCAACATCTTTTAATCGCATATATTTTTTTACCTGCTTTTACCAATATTGCATTATTATATATGTGCTTCTTTGAAAACAGATTGTGTTTTTAAAAGATCGAAAAATATATTGGATCCAACGCCATCCTGCTTTTGTGGTTTAGATGTTTGGCGAGGGAGTTGCCTATTCAGGTCTGGTTTTTGTCATCCGATTATAGAGGTAAGGTAAGCAGACGAGGTGTGTGGTAAAATAATTTCGAGTTGTTTCGTGTATTCATATAATTAAAGTAAAATGTACCAATGAGTCATTCAAATGCTGTTCATACTTTTCTACGACTTGTTAATTGAATTTCTCATTTCCTTATAGTCAATAGAATACTATACGCAGACATCAGGCTTCAATGATGCCATGTCTGAAATCTAAAGTTCGTCTTTCATTCAAATTTAGAGGACATCTTCACAATGGTTGCATACGTTGTTTCCCGAATTATTGATGTAATTGGAGTTGGAAAGAAGGGATGTGGATATTGTTATTCTGGTTACCAGATGCATTTGGTGTCTTGAAGAGACAAAATGTTTTTTTCTTCGTGGCTCTTTAAAGTTAAATATAATGAGGAGTGAAAAAGAAACTTGGCCTAGGCTCTATTCATTACTATGCTCAGCCAGTGACGACAACTGACGTGGAATTATGTCCTGGACAACTGCTTCTCTAGTTACACCACTAATTTGATCAATAATATTTGTTACCCTAGTAAAACACAAATATTGTACAATATTGATAAATATTTCCAATATTGTTTAATATTGTGGAATATTGTTTAGTATCATATAATATCGTACAATATTGTACAACAATATTATGCAACAGGATGTGCTACAAATGTATATTTAACCCCTTTATAAAACTCTTAAATAATATCAAATTAAATGTGAGTTAGATTTCAAAAATACTTTTATTTAATATTTAGAATGGAATCACAAAAATGATAAATGTCCGAAATTACAGGAAAAAAAGATATCCGTAAAATGAAACAAAGTATGCTCTGATGCAATGAGTATTACTGTTTATTCTGGTAATTTGAAAACACTTCGCCCTTTTGCGCCTATGCTAAAAAGGTCTTATTTTGTCATTAAAAAAAAGAACCTGAGTAAAGAGATGAAAGATGGGAATGTTTTATGTAGCAATAAGATGGACTCGCATTGTCGCGGAATTAAACAAGGTACTAACCATTCATTTGTTTGCGAACCATCCCTTATTAGAAGACAGTAGACGAAAAGAGTCAGTCTCGTGATCTTAAAACAAACAGTAGCAATAAGATAAAATATTTATGGATTTGCGAAGCGTAATATTTACTCATCTCTCTGGTACCACCCCTTAGCGAAGTACAAAAGTCGGAAAGTGTTAGAATCCGGAAATGAACAATATACTCCTTAAAGTATATGAAGAGTTTATCTAAGAAAACTTTCACCATCGAAAGAGAAAAGGGTTTTCTTTCAACTTCATTAACACTTTGACTGCCAAGCCAAAATTGAAAATATTTACCACGGGGCCAAACTTTTTTTGGGTAATTTGTATTTTTTTCAACATAAAACTTCATATAAGGCAATATTTTTCAGTCTAACTCATTTTGCAACATATGGGGAGATTTTCATCCTGGCTACCAAAAATGATAGTTAAAGCACCCTACGAAAGTTAGTACGAATTCTTCAATGAGGGATCAGATGGGTTCTTATGACACAACACTAAGAAAAGGTGTTAAATGTTTCAGAAAACTAGGATTAGAATTGGAGTTGCAGTAGTTAAAGCATGGGTTGCATATCGACATGTAGCAAACTCAAAAATGAACATTCGTAAGTTTAGGGAGAGCTTGGTTTTTCAGCTGCTTGGTATGGATATAGAAACCAATTTTGATGCGCAAAAGAGTAAAAAAACCGCACCACTTGACTGATAGGGTCCATGAAAATGGTAAAAAGTTGCGACATAAATGTCATATATGCTATATCAACATTTCTAAGACAGAGGGTTGTGAACTGACCAGAAAAAAAGCAAAGCTAACTTCCACATACTGTGACAAATTTCCTGATGAGCCTCAATTGTGTCGAAATTACTTCAATGTCAAACACTGATTGTAACTTTATTCCAAAATAAAGGAAATAACATATTGTAT
>JAOUZG010017696.1:1326964-1358245 GCA_026289955.1 Argiope argentata | reverse complement strand
ATATATTACTTTATGTTACTTGTTATATTATGTGTTAAATTAGTAATTTTTATTGTGGAAAATACAGCATCAATATCATAAATGTTTAAACAATAGTAAACAAAATACTGCCGTAAGTTTTAAGTTACAGGTGAAATTTGCCAAAAAACTGGTCTAGTTTTTAAGATTTTTCAAATATTAAAAATAATATATCAACTAATTTCTGTAGTAAGTTCATTGCAATAATTTGTGTTCCAGATAATGTTAATTAATCTGATTTTAAGGAAATGTACGTTTCTTAAATATTATTTTTATTGAAGGTAACATTTGCTTATGATTAGTAAGTAATTATTAATCAATTCATTTGTTAAAATCATCAGTAAGATTTTTTTAAACTATTTTCATAATGTTGGTTTTCTTGCACTATTCTATTTTTATTTTCTGTATAAAAAATAGTGATAAAAATTGAAAAATAGTGAAATCGACAAAAAAATTCGAGCTAGAGATTTTCAACATGCCTTTTATTTCATATTTTCCGAAAGCCCAAAATATTAATTTTATAATTATAAATGCCTCTGAACAAAATTATTTGAAAGCGCAATGCTTTAAATGAGTGAATTTTGACATTTTGTATTAAAATAAAAACTGCAGATTTGTATCAAAATTTATCTTTCTTTTATAAAATATGCAAGGAACTGTACAGATGCAATTTGGCATGTGATTTCGGGTCTACAACTCTCTATAATTCACTAAACGTACCTCCTACGGGAAGAGTTGTGTTGTGACCGGTGATGGCCCTTAGGATTCACCATAAATTCCCGCCAATGCTATTGTGACTGTAGGTAAGGTTAAATTTATTAAAATCTTAAATTTATCCGTAGGTTGGTAGAAGTAGTCAAGTAGTGACTGTCATATGAGTTTATCACCCAATAGTACATCGAACTGAAAATTAAATCTTGATTCTTATTGATTGGTTGCCCGTCTGTCTATTTATGTGTTCATAAATGTATAATTAAGAAAAAATTAAGTGAATTTATCATTATTCTTGATGGTATATAATCAACACTGGAAATCATTTTGCAATCTGTTTGTAATCGGTCAATGGGGGGAAAAATTCCAACATATTTATTTCATTCTCTTCATCGTACAAAGAAGCTAAATACAAAACGGACATATAAAGAAAAGAGAATAAGTTCGAGAAAGGGAAGGAGAAAAAAGAATGGAAAGTAATTTGACCATTCATTCAATTAAAATCTTCATTTCCCCACCACCAAGTGAGTAGTTTGTTTTTTCCCCACGCTAATGAGGTTAGATTTAACATGATTTCGACTAATTATTTCAAATGATTCTGTTTCTTTTCTTAGTGCTTGATGCATTTAAAATTAAACATTGTTGCTTAATAGATTTTTTGAATTCATTTTGAAGTGCTTTTGAATTAAAATAAAACAGAATAAAAGAAATTAAAAATTTCTAATCTATATTGCGTTACCCTAACTGGCGTAGAAAGTTCAAGCATTTGTGTTGCTTCTATTGGCGTTCAAAATTCACTCATGCGCAGTGTGTTCTGCTTTGTTTTCAACGGATACGGATTTGATTTTGTTTTGATGAGGCAATTTTTTTGATAAATTATTTTTATTAATTGTAATCATTTAATAAAAAGTTACTGAAATAAAAATTTTCTTTGTTGATCTAAGTAGGAACTGAATTATTTTTTTTAATATTGCGTTTAAAAAAATGTCTGTATATTATCTTTATTTTGTGCAAGTATGCATTGTGCATTGTTAGGTATTTGTAATATTGCTTTCCTGCGCAGTAAGTCACTATGGCAAGGAAAACAGTTTTACAGATAGTTCTAAAGGATGCTAAATGCACACCGGACATGATCCAGTCCAATAAAAGAAAATTATTGGAAAAAAATAGGAAAAAAAACTATTAGGGAATAACACTGGTATCGCTGAAAATTGCATTTTTTAAAAATTTAGACCTTTTGATTTATTATTTAAAATTTTCCAAAATCCTTTCTTATTTAGCATCTACCGCTCAAGAATTAAACACGGATTAAAATTTGGTAACGATCAGATAGTCTGCTCGATAGAGCGTTTTGAAAAAAATTTACATCATGCATATCACGATAAATTCTTTAATTCTAGACCATTTTCTTTATTTTATTTGCTGATACATTTTCATTTATGTCGTAACTGAAAACTAAATTTTTTTCCTGAATAATTTTATTTTACATAACTCAATTGTCTTCCTTTTATAACGTACAGAACATAATGAATTTTGATAAATAATGTTTCTGAAAAGTGATCAGGTAACCTAAAAATTATAAAAAGTAAGCTTGTAGAAAGAACAGAAAAAAAATAGCATGCTTAATTTTTTTAAATCATGCTAATTTATTTGTGAACAAGACTTTGCATTTAAATATGGAATATATAATTAAGTATGAATATATATTTAAGTATAGAATAATTACAATGTATACAAGAAAGAATATTCACAAAGTGCTTGTATATCAATACTTTCTAAGTAGACTTGTCAAAAATTATTGGAAACATTATTTTTAGTTTTTATTTCTACATAGTGATGACAGTTTAAATATCGTTTGGCTTTTCTAATTGCTTATCCAATTTATAAGAAATATTCTAATTACAAAAAAATAACGAGTAATTGATTATTGATCATTATAATATTAGTAAATCAGTTTGAAGTGTTGAAAAATTAAAACGTTTATCTTATTTGATTGTGATAAATGCCTTGAAAAAAAAACTGAATGTAAACAAGATGAAAATTAGTCATCCATCAAAACTAACATGATGTGATCGTAGATTTTGTTTGAGAAAAATTACGAAGATATCAAATTTTGGAGTAATAAAAACTGCTATAATTTTTAGAGTAAAATTTTCCCTTTAATATCAATAGAAACTTTGAGAGATTACTAAAATTTACTGGCATCAATAATCATTTATCAAAAATAAAATGCCTTGATAGTGGAAGAACAGAAAGATCATATACGTCTAGATATATGAGATCCTTTGAGAAATAAATCCTTATCTGATTGGAATAACATCTTCTTTTTTAGATGAAATCCAGTTTGGAATATATTTTTAACAATGGGTGTTTGATGGAGTAGAAAAAAATGAGGAACTAATCCTAGAATTGGACAAGTGATACATTGCAATGGAGGCGTTCTTGTGCAAACGTGCCTATCATCTTTAGAGATATGCAATTTGCTGTTTATTGATGGTATATGAACCCTTGTTTTTATTTAAATATTCTTCAGACGAATTTTAATTTATTTGCTTAAAATTTGGCATCAGAAACATATTTTTTTTTAAAAAAAATAACCATTTCAGTTGCAGATTTATCTCCTGAAATCCCTTAATCTGTTTTAAATTCTTAGAAAATCCCTGTAAAGAACGAATTTAAACTCAATCGAACATATTTTGTGTATAGAGATAAGTTTGTAAACATGACATCCAGAAAAAAAATGTAATAAAAAAGTGATGGTCTAACGACATGAAAACAACGTTGCAAAAATTACCAACCCCCCCTAATACATTTAGTTTGTTTAGGCAATTCAAAATGTTGTGGATCCTTAAAATGTCCGAATATTAAAATTACAAAATTATTACTATAAATCTGATTTGTATAAAAATAAATATAGCATTTATAAATAATGGATTATTGTTTTAGGTGAAGTACATCATAACTTTTGAGAAATAACATTGTATTGGCTTTTTGAATATTGTTTTACTTAAATAATAAGTGCTACATAAGAATTCTTATTACAAAATATCTTACTACTGCGAATTCGCAATACCAATATCCTACCATGTTAGTTTTATGGTTGAAAATGGAATTTTGCCAATTTCTTAGTTGAAGATTATCATGACTTGTCCGCTTTACAATGAAAATAGTACAGTAAATTCTGAACGTATGGACTCCTGAGCACCCGAGGGCAGAAGCTGACTTCTAGCTCACACACACACACACACACACACACACACACACACACACACACACACACACACACACACACACACACACACACACACACACACACACACACACACACACACACACACACACACACACACACACACACACACACACACACACACACACACACACACACACACACACACACACACAGTTCCTTTTTACGGGGGAGGGGCACTTCACAGATAAGAGGAACAGAGCACAGAGGAACAACTATGTCCTAACCTAGACTCGAACTCAGGACTTCCAGATCAAAAGGGAGGCGCACTACCCCTGTGACAGGACGCCGACTTTTAATTGAAGATAAATCAAATGATCTCCAACATTAACGACAAGAAGAATGTTCTGAAAAGTAGAGGATGCTATCTCTATTATAAACCCAAGATATGGGGATTTCTCTGAAGAATTCCATGTAACGTCATGCCCTAATGGAAGACTTAGCCAAAGAACTAGTGGATTTATCTCTGTGAATCCCACTACGATTTGGTGAGCTGTGGATACTGAAATTTATTAATCTTATTGAATTAATAACTTGTTATTTTCTTGTGTTTTTAATTTCGATAAATTCTATTATTCACGCGTAATTTATCTTTGTTTCTATTTTTAATTACGCCATGTGTTTTCTGTAATATTCATGGAGCAAAACATCATTTTTCTTAAACCTGTTTGGACAACATTTACTATACAACAGAATTATTACTATTCTTTTGCAATAGTATCTTCCAATAGGTTGGAGAAAAACGGATGTCCTATCAACTCTGGAACTGAAGCAGCCCATTTTCAAAATTTGAGATGATGTTTGACTTATATCGATATGGTTTACTTGGATATACTTCGCAAAAATCTATAGAAAAGTGCTAAAAATTTAGGTTTAGATGTAAATTTCATTTTCTTACCAGACAACGATCCTAAACACATTGAACATAATGTCAAAATGTAGAATTCTTTTCATTATAAACAGCAATTACATGCCTCACCACAGCGCCCTAACGTCAATGCCATTGAATATCTGTGTGCTACACTCGAAACAGTTGTCAAAAACACACAAAAGTAGAAACAAATCCGATTTAAAACAAGTATTTCAAGAAGAATGGGGTAAAATATTTTCAGATACCAGCAAAAATTTGTCGAATTAGTACCATGACATTTAAAGGTCATTATAAAAGCCCAAAGACATGCAATTATATACTTACACTTTCTTTCCTATGAGAGATATTCAAAATTTCACTGGTGTATTCTCAATTTTTCGAGGCAAAAATCTGCATACATTTATTTAAAATGTTCCTAAAACTTTTCATTTTCCTAGTTTTTCGTTAACTGTTCTTTATTTTTAATTTAAATAAAACCCTTTGTTATGTGTAAAAATAAAAACATGTTTGCACATCTCGGTAATGAGTTATTTATATTGAAAGTCGGATTTATAAGTAAAAGCAAGGTGTAATCTCAATTGTTTGAGCCAGTTTAGATATATTCCGTCGAGCATTAAAAATTGAGTATTGAAAGCTGAATAAGACGATAATTTAAAATGATGTGAAGTTTGAGCAGGCAGACGATAAATTTTTTTAAAAAACAAACTTTTTGTTTTAACATAAAACTAGAAATTCTTAGCCATTTGTATATCCAAAAACATTATTTAAAGAAGGAATGTCCTTTTTAAATATGATTGCTGTTTTTAAATTTTTATCAAACGATATATGGAGGGAAACGAATATATAATAATGTTTTGTTCAAAAGTATTGAATATCGTTAAAACATGTACCAAAAAAATCTGATTTTGTTTCAAAAAGAATAAAAAACAAAACATTTTTTAAAGATTATCTTTTTAGTTTTATTGATTGATGAGCCGTCACTAATGATGTAAAATTTGAAATGTACTCTTGATTCGAATGTTGAGAAGTTTTCAAAGAATTGAAATCGCTACTGCGCTATTCTTGCTCAATCATAAACAAATTGTTTTTTTTTTTCTTTTAAATTTCTTTGTAACATATAACTAATGTAATATGCAATGCAAAATAAAAGAAAGAAAACTATTCGTTATTTTTCTTTTTTTTTAAATTTAGATTTTTCAAAGAAAAAAAACGAAGAGAAATAACTTAAAATAATTTCCAAATAATTTACAATTTATAACGTAAGAAAGTGATGTTTAATGGTTTAACAGAAGAATTTTTTACGCCATGTTGTTATTATTTTAGAGGATAATTGAATTTCATTTTATATCGATTAATTGACGCATTCTTAGTTAAATTATGATATGGAACGAAATAAAATCATAATGTTCAAAACATGTAATCAAAATTTTAGGTCCAGTAAAGAGTAACAATATATTTTTATATAACATTTCAAAATCTCGGAATTATTTAATTTTCAGAAGAAGAAAATAACCGAACAATTAGTTTAACCTGATAGTATTTATTGATAAAATAACTGGATAATATAAATTTTTGGGCCATCTGAACATTACGACATTTGACAAGCTTGGTTCAAACGTTGAACGTGCATTGCAATGACATTATATTTCTTGTGTAAATATTCTCATTTCCATAGAATTAAGAATGAATTTAAATAATAAAAAAAGAAGAAATTAAATCTACGATCGCAAATTTCAAGTTATCATGTGGGGACATTAGTATTTTTAAGTTATTAAGTGGTTTAAACAAGTTTGAAAAAACAATACTGGTAAAAGCAGGTCAACCTTTTAAAAACGCAATCTATTTTCAAAGAAGCACATATATAATAATGCAGGTAAAAAAATATATGCGGTTAAAAGATGTTGATAAATAATTTACGCGATTTTGAGCTTCAATTATTCAAAAATCTTTAAAGAAAACAACATGTTCTTACATGAAGAAAATCAAATAAAACATTGATTTATTAGGCTTATAAAAATTAACATTTTAGGCTTATAAAAAATTAAACCTAAGATGCATAATGCCATGACACAGTTTCCAGAATTTTATAGAAATTTAGAATTTTGGGGCGAAGGTCGCCTATGAAATTTTTATTTTCATTTCTAGTTATGGTACCCAAATATCGAATTGATTTCAAAAACAGTTTATTTGAACTTAGAGACATCTAGTAAAACACTGAAATTCATTTAAATTTAATTCTCTTATATGAATTATATTAAGGAAAATAATCGTAATAGCTAAGTAACTGGAATTCGATTTTTACGAATCCCCCCGTTTCAGGCACCTTCGAGTTCGAATTTTGGAATGTGTTTTTGTCTGACACGATAGATCAAAAATGATTCACACACACGGAGTTTCACGAAACAAAATTTTATATGTGGCCCTTGCATAATATTTGTAAATTAAATTAAAAATTCCGCATGGTATGTATAAAGAAGTATATCTGTCTGTCCATAAGCGTCTGAATATTATAATTAAAAAAACGTTGAGAGAGAGGCAGAAACGTTTTTACTTTGTTTTTTTAAAAGAAATTCCAATGTGTTTCGAATTTTAATATCATGGATATATGAATAAGTTAAGAGACACAGAAACACGACACCTTAAGTCAGTGAAAGGTAAGTCAACTCAAGTTAATTATAAGTCAGACTATAGCTAACTCATGACTTAATAAAAGACTTAGTTATAAGCATTAGATAAATGAAAATTGATATGCAGTATCATTTCTTAAAGTGTAGAATCAATATCGAATTTCAGTTAACCGAAAATAAATAGCTCAAAATGCATATTCAGTTTTCTTTATCAACTATGCAATACAAAACACTAAAATGATTCAACCTAAAGTTGGTGGGATGAGAAAAGATTAAAGCAGACAATTCTGCTTGTAAATCTATCCATCACCATTGAGGCTTTATAACTTGCCACCCTTCGTTATGTAAAATATTCTTAGGGTATCTTATTTACAAAACCGATAGGGCGATGCTACATTATTTAAAGTGCGTAAAAAGCTAAAAAGAGATAGTCTCAGCTACCTTGCTGATAATATCTTTTTTTATATTGTTACAAACCGGCAATCTCCACGAAAGCGCGCCGGAGAGGGCGTTGGCGACGGCTGTCGAAGGGCTTGGCGTCAGCCGGGCTGGTTTGGCGAAATTAATAGTTTGGTAACCGCTGGACATTCATGAAGCTCCGCGTGTTTCCACGTGCTCGCTCGCTCAGCTATATAAGGGACGGGTTGCCACAATCTGGCGGTTAGAATTCCTCTCGAAGGAGTAGCGACTCGTATGGGCTGATTATTTTTCTCTCTTGTTATTTATGAACTGTGTTTACGTTTGCTGTTAACGTTGTATAATTGAGTTCGCTGTGATTTACTGTTTACTGTGCTATACGATATATGTTTAGCAGACTGAGTTTATTGCACGTAAGGCTTGTATTTACGCTGCAAGTGGCTGTTGACTGCCGGACTGTTTTTATCTGAAATTTTCCCTTTCAAGTCATCCTGTAAATAAATTTGTTTGTGTTGTCCTCAAGTAAAGTCTAATCAATCCGAACCCGCTACGCTAAAAACGTAACATGTTGAGATAAAAGAAATATCTTTGTGCCTTATCTTATAGATTTTATCAATTCTTATTATAAAAAGTAATGAAATATTAATTCTGGTTTACCGAGTCTGCTTGCGAAGGATTTTGTCAAAAATCAAACACAGGGAGAGAATTTTGGGGCAATCGTTACTTATTGTAGTTTTGAGTTATCACTTTCAAATACACACGAATAGACCGATGGAAAGACAGCAATAACTTTAACGAACATCGTTCAAAATATAACAGTAATTTTTAGTATAGGGCTTTAAGATCTCATACAAATTTAACCATCTTAACTTTTTTGTTAAATTTGTTTTTGAGCTACCATGTTCATAAAAAAGCAGATATAATTCCAAAAGGATTTCTATTTTTGGTCCATGTGGATCTGAAACCCGGACATTCGTCAAAATTCCAAAATCAACATTTTAAAATATTACAATATATTCTCTTATGTACCTCTTGTATATAAATATATAAAATTAATAGAAACTCTTAAAATTAATTAATAGAATAATTAAGAGAAGATTTATATTTTCTATTAATCATTCTATCTATTAATTATCTTAGAATAACTAATTTATAGAATGATTAATAGAATAATTCTCCTCTTGTATATAAATATACAAAAAAATTATCAAGCTACTAAACCCTTTTCATAGATTTTTCTGTCACATATATTTACAAAATTGTTGCAATAAAGGTTATTTGAAACAAGGTCTTACTGTAATTGATTTTAAAAGATGCAAAAAATCGCTTTGATTCAAGGGTGGAGCACTCTGGAAAGTTTCTTGGAATCCTTTTTCCCACCAGCTCTCCTGTCATGCTTGCAGATTCTCGATACCCGTGTTTTAGCGGGAAGGGAGGGGTCGCCCGTGTTTGAATGGCACCTCTATTGTTTTTATTCGTAGCCGTTTAAGACTTTTATTCGACAATTTCACAGTCGATTAAATCTTTTGGATACCTGGAATTGCCTTTTTTTTTCCTTCTGAGTTCTGATTCTAGTGGACCGTAAATGTAGAAAATGGCGGAAACGACAACTATCTGTAACTTTCACCCATGTAAAAAAAGAATTTTAACTTGGGATGGTTGGTTACTCACTTTCATGAAACCTGCTTTATTGTTGTTTAAGATTCCGAATAATCGACTACAAAGCGTATATAAAAAACAAATGAAATCGACCGATTTCTTTTTTTAGATTGGAATGAGTAAATTCTACGTAAGCATTTAAAAACGTTAATCGGTTAATTTGTTTTGATTCATATAGCTTGTTTTAGTTGAAATAAAATGATTTTAGAAATGTTATTTTACACTTCTTTAAGCATTAGTGTCGTAATTAGTCTGCAACATACCAGAAAGACATTTTTTAATGTCCTTCAAAAGATTTAAATACTACAAGTAGCATGTTATTATCACCCACCTTGAAAATAATTTCTATTTTTATCTTGAAAAAAGTTTTTACCAATGCCAAATTAATTGAAATTACGTCTAATCTGTCACTTGGAAAATAAATAAAATTCGATGCGCAGAATAAAATCTATTGTTTAGATAGTTTTTTTAAAATTTTAACCAAATTCAATCAGGGATTGGCTATGCAAATGCTATAACATCGATTGAAATATATACAAATTGATATGTGATTCTGTTCTATGTCAAATTTTTGCTTCGATCGGTTTGGAAAAACACATCTAAAACACAATTTCGATTTTCGAATACTAATAACTGCATTCCAGGATTTAATCACCGGTTACTTCGCCAAGGATAACGAGATGGGATTTTGTCACTTGCGCTCAGTCTCATTAACGCTAACTCATTAGAGGGTGTCATTTGCGCTCACATGGTAGGTTTACTGCAATTTAATCACTTTTGGCAGGAAATCTTGGCGTGCATCTAGAGGGGCTAAAGAGAATGCACGTTTCTCGCATTGATAAGATTAAGTGACATAATTAAGGGTCCTTATCTTCGAAATAGTCGATTTTTTTTCTCACGGTAAAACTGTAAAATTTTCTTTAAGAAAGCTAGATACATTTTTAATAGTTTATTTTAGATTAGGGGTTAGATTAAATTTAGATGAAAAAGGGAGAGCGAAAAAATATATAAATTTAGCTCAGGGATGCACAACCTTTTCAGGATGAGGGACCAAAATATGAAAAGAGATCATGGCGAGGGCCAAAAAAGCACATGAATGCTAAAAAATATTAAAAACGCGAAAACATTTGAGTTTTTTTAAGGCAATACGAATGAATTACAGTTATTACTTTACTTATTTTATTCATGCAAATATTATGCAATAAATAAATGAATAAAGCACAAACATTATAGCTACGATTACCTAAACCTAAAAAAAAGAGATTCCTGCTAAAAAGGGTGCAAACTTGAAATAGAATAACAGAGGAAAACTTTTTGGTAATTATACAGACAAAGCAATTTAAATTTTGAGAAAAAAATTAATAATCGAAATTAGTAAAAATAATGAATTTATTTAAAGTTATTGATTTTATGTTGGGCTTAATATTAGTTGTAGCAATGCGTAGAACAGCAGAAACGTTCTCATCTCATTCTTAATTTTGATTTGTTTAAATTCATTAGTGAGAAAATTTGCTCACAAATGTAAGTGCTATTAAGAAAGTTGCACATGCAGCTGCATTTTTCTTTAAGCATAAAAATTCCTATAGCAAATCTTTATAAAATTCTAATATCGGTTTACCTTTGAACTGATTTTTGAAAAAAATCAGACTTCTGTAAATCAATTTTGGCTAACTGCATACTCTCATCCACTAGATTAACATCAACAGAAAATGGAGAAGAAAATTCATCAAATTTCGTTTGGCACTTTTCAAAATCTGAAAACCGATCATCAAATGCTTTATGAAAGATTTGAATTGGATCCTCATTCTGCATTTTCATGTGTGGAAATTTTTCACGTTCGCGAGCTTCTCCTATACGAAAATCGTACTCGCCATTAGCCATGAAGGGAACAAACTGAAAAGCTTTGTAATAAAAAGTAAATAAACTTAATGAACAACTGTTAATTATTTATTCTGATGTAGAATCGTTTTCTTTTCAGATTTTATCCTTTTTCATTTGAAAAAAGTCACATTTCATTTTAAATTAGTCATATTTTATTAACAACATTCGCGGGCCAACTTCGAAGGCTATGCGGGCCTATTTTGGCCCGAGGTGCATAGGTTGTGCATCCCTGATCTAGATGATAGAATAAACCGAACAGTAGAAAAATATTCTTTTGACAAGGACTTAAAGAGCTGCCTTGTAACTCTTGCTAATATAACAAAATTGTTATAAAATTATTTTAAAGCAATGATTAATAAAATTTTATTTGAAATTTTTTTAAATAATACTAATAATAATTGAAAAATGATTCAATAATAGTTGAAAAATAATTCAATAATAATCAAAAAATAATTCAATAATAATTGAAAAATAATTTTTAGTAATAAAATAGAATTGAAAAAACTAAGCAAGTGTAAACTTGAAGAAATAAAATGCTTTTAGGTAATATGAATTATTTTTTCCTGCATTGGTTACTTTTTCTTACTTTTTTTGCATATATTAATCTTTCTACTTACCATCAATGGTTAAAATTGTATTTAAGTTGCAGTGTGAAAGAGAATATTTTGTGTATTTTAAAAACTGTTGAATTGAAATAATTTATTTGATTTGGGTTATATATTTGAATAATAGCATTTTCTTAATAAGCTATTTAAATATACTTACAAGTTTTTTTTTATTGATACATTGAATAACCACTTTACAATGTTGAAGTATTTCAAAGAAATTTTTAAAACGCACATGTCTACTGCTAAATAATTTTATCTAATTATCTTAAAGATGATGATGAAACTAAAAGCAAACGCATTTCCTTAATACTTATTACTAACACTTATTTGCTAACACATTTGATAAGATATTATGCTTCAAAGATTCTAAATTATTCAGCATGAAATTATAATATTTATTTCCTTGTAAATTATAAATTTAAACAGCAGTTATACTTTTAAAAAATCCTTCTTAAAATAGTCGAATATTTCAGTTGGGGAAAAGACTCCTTATATGGAGACCATCAAATAAATTGAATAATTACATAACAATTTATGTAATTTGAATAAAATTGTCTTCAACGGAAAATAAAACAAAGTTTGTTGTCCCTCATATAAATGTAAGGCAAGCAAATGTCCAAATTACCATCAATATTTGAAATTTTTAAAAATGAAAATAAAATAATTATTTCATTTTTAGCCTTTCCTTAGAACTACTTAAATTGTTTGAATATTATACTTTACCAAACTATAATTTATACTAAATATGGAAAAATCTTAATATCCACCCTGATTGTGATATAGTCAAAAATAATTAAATAATCTTTTAAAAATTGTCACTAAAATCTATAATATAAAATTTTAAAATAGCAAACCTATAAAATAATTGTTAATTTGTCAAATATTTGCAATATAGCTGGAAGGAAATTGAAATAATGTTTGAAAACTGGTCGTATAAAATTATAGGTGTATAAAATTTTTATTATAATAATTGTAAATATAAAAGTGTGAAATTTTTTAAATCTCCATAGCTTTCATGTCATTTTAGGTTTTTAAACTCGCTAGTATTCAATTTTTATGTCATTTTAGTAGAAATAAAATTACATTATTTATTTAAATCAGATTCATTAAATCAGTTCAATAGTACAAAATGGGTTTTGATTTTCTAGTTCCTATCAACATATAAAATCTAAACTCAAGTTTGATATTTTATGAACTGTAGCATTTCTTTTTTTTATTCGTTTATTCCTCAAGATATAAAAGCACACATATTGTTTGGTGTCTTTTTATATTAATTATAATTTTTTTCTTTAGTTTTTTTTCCAACTCCAATTAATGATAATGATTACAAATGCTTTCTGAGAGTATGGATAGATCTCTGGATCTGAACATCAAATTCAGAAAATAATTTAAATTCTAATTTAAGCCCCTTTGGGGGAGCCACCTTCCACCCCTAAGAATAACCTAACATTATTAATTTCAAGCTGTTTAAATTCTATTTCTGCTTCGCTAAAGCCTATAACATATTTATAACCTTTTCAATAAATTATTTAAAAAAATATCTTGGAATTGTATTAATTAAAGGGCATAAAATTTTGTTCCAAATTAACTCCTTCGACACCTATTCAGAATTGCATTATAACACTTATTAATAACACTTGGGCATATGTGATAGGGTTCATGTGATAAAAGGACTGACTTTTTGAATTAATCAGCAAAGATTTATTAAATATCCACTGATAAAGTTAATTCATTTCTTAGTTTAGATATAAGTCTTGGTATTTAAGTCCAGGGATAATGATTTCCCGCCCTCTTTTGTACACTTAGCTTTCGTGAATTCGTTGTGTCTTTCTGTGTTGTGCATGTCGCCTTCGCTTGTAAATAATGCCTGCTCCCGTGATGGAATAAAAAGAACTAAAAATTCAACCTGTATTCTCTATGATTTCGGCCACTTCCTAAGTGCACCGATGTAATGCTTTTTAGAAAAAAAAGTGACTTCAGAAACCTTTCTGTCATAGTTATGAAATTAGTCTTATCTTACGCCTTAATATTCAAACATTTGCTATAGTAATTTCACTTTCGGTTACAATAAGGGTTAAATTTACATGAATCTATACTTTTGGCAAGAAATTCAGAGATGAAAAAAGAAGGATAAAAAAGGAAGGAATAAAATATAAAGTAACATATTTAATTTCTAGCTTTCTTTCATGCTTAGATCTAGGATAGATTTAAAATTGGTATTAAATCCCTGCTGCTACCGCTTTTAAGAAAAATAGACAGAAATTTACTACTTTATTACCTGCGAATAGAACTTTAGCACATGATGCTGTATCTGAGAATCAAGCGCTTTAATGTAGTACGTGTAGATGCTGCATTTAGATATCATTTGCGGTACATTAGATTATATATAGCTAAATCTGACAGTAAATGAGCTAGGAAATGAAGTAATGTATTTCAGATTTGAAGGAATTTCAGTAATTATCACCACTTTCGATTTGAAAATATGTTTTTCCCCCTGAGAATTAACCAGCAGCTGTTTTTTTATTAAATTTTAAATATGATTCTTATAATTTATTATAGCCGAAGCGCTTATTATTTTGCAAAAAAATATAAATTATTTGAACAACTTTAACGTAAAAAAGTACATTAGCTCATTTCAAGTATCCGTTTGTAGAATATATACATAAAAGCATACATACATATTGAAAGAACTAAATATTATTGATATCCGTTTAAATTTGAATAAAAAACACTTTTTATGTTCTTTTTTTTCATTTTGTTAAATAAAATTAAACTTTAAGACATAAAAAGATAAAATCCTCCTAAAACTAAAAAATATAGTTCACTTTGATAGATTAAATTTGTATTACGTGCATCAAAATTATAATTTTTATAAATGTCTTCAGTGTAGGAAAATTATGAACATGTTCCTTTATAGTAAATTTTTAAAGCAAAGTTCGCTCACTCTACTTATTACTTTTATCAATCGTTTGAAACGCGGTAACGGTCATTAGCATTTTTCCCACGGCAGCCTTTTAACGTTATCAGAGATATGGAGTGTCATTCTCACTGTAACGATGATTGATTACCAAATGGCGCACATTGTAAAATCGCCAAATTTTACATACAAAGATAAAATTTATAATGTGGTAATCTTTTTAAGGCTTGAGCGCAAATGACACCCTCTAATGAGTTAGCTCTAATGCGATTGAGCGGAAATGACACAGAACCAACGAGATAGACTCAGTAAAAGGCTAAATTCTCGTCAAACATTTAATATTTCGTAGCTATTATACACCAATGTCAATCAAAGCGTTTCCTGGTTATTAGAGACTTTGGGAGAAAGTCTAAGAAATACATCTCTCTCTGGTTAAAATTCGTAATTTTTAAAAAGGACAGTTGTAAAAAAATTCAACTCTTAAAATCGGAACGAGTAAAAATGCACTGGATTGTTGATAATGTCCAGTTTGCAATCTCGATTCTTGAGTTCAAACTGTTAAGACTTTCATTAATTCTTTTTTTTATTAATTCTTCTTTCAATCTTTAAAAAAATTAAAGATTGAAACTCTTGAAGATATAAGCTAATTTATTATCATCTTTTTCAGAAAAATAAGCGATTATCGGAGAGGCGTCATATTTTCGTATAGACCATACTGAAGCTTATTAATGCGATAAGAAACCTTCTCCAAGAGAACAAAAAAAGATACTTTTAAAGATACGATAATTTTATTCGAATTTCTTCTCTAAAACAGGGTTGCATAATCACTTGTACACATTTATTTTTAAAATTGATTCTGAGCTTTGATGGCTAGTTGGCACGTATGAATCCCTGCCTTTTAAAATATATCAATTCAATGTTTTATTTAATTTATTCTTTATGAATTTGTTAGCAAACGATTTTTAAATTCAAATTTTCATTGTCGTTGGAGCTTTTATTTTTTTTTGAACCTCATTTTGTTCTGTTCATTATGGAAAAGGAGGAACAAGTTATTGTCTTTACTTTTCTATCATCTCATCTAAAATTTTAACTTTGATTTCGAAGGGAATTCTAAATACTTTAGAAGTGCAATTTTATTTACACAGAAAAAATTTAAAAAAATATTAAAGGAATGACTTAAACAAAAATTCATCTATCATGGAGAAATAAGCATCTTTACCATTTATATTATTGAAAGACGAAATATGTATGGCAACAATGAGAATAATTTTAGTTCAGCAAGAAATGTATCTTTTTGTAAAATTAACTACAAAATATTTTTAAAAATTTAGAAAAAAGAAAAGAAAAAAACTATACGACCAATACACACACACATATTCAGTTTTATTATTGCTAAAGATCATCCAATACTATTTAATATTGACACAATACACTTGAGTTTAGACGTAGTGGCTAAAAAAATAAAATGCTGCACATTGAACTTAAAGCATTTTTTTTTAAAAAAATAATTAAAATTAGAGTAAATTATTCAGAATTAAAATTTTAATCAGTGGAAATGTTTTCTTTTTTAATTTTAAAGTGATGTAAAAATCGTTTGTGAAGGTGAAAATAATATATTCCTATTTCCCCGAATCATTAAAGTTTCGATAATTTTAAGTAAAAATCTTATTGAAATTTTAAAAATCCCTTCTTTGTAATTTCTATGTATCGCTGTTTATAATTTTTTTAAATTGTATTACTACTACTATCCTAGTGAGTATTTACAATTCAAGAAATAATTATGTGGTAAATTTGGTAACTCTCGGTTTAACAATCTGAGGTATAGAGCGTTTTGTACGATTATGGTATGATGCAATATCTATTCTAGCAAAAATAAACATGTGTATTTCACCACTCTACAGACCAGAGTATTTTTAATGATAACAATTAGGTCTCTGTAAAATTTTTCAGTCTGGATTTAATAACTTTTAAGCATATCTTAAAATGTATTTCATAATAATACTTTCATTACTTTAAATGGAATCGAAATAATTTTTATCGTTTTTCATCAAATATTTGATCACGTGATTTTCTTTCATTGATAAATGTTAATGAATGATTCTGTTTAATATCTCGGTAATTTACAGGACGAATTAAAAAGTGAAATTACTATATCTCTAAATAGATTTAGAGATGAACCAGACATGATTGTTCTGTGGTGCTATGGAAAAAGTTCATATGAACAAGAACAGAGCATGTTTGAGAGTACTAAAATAACACAGCTTTAATGTCCGACAGCTTGATATAATATGGGACAAGAAGTTTTATCTCAAAGATTTAACTGAAATCAAATGTAAACCATATCTCCGGTGAAAGAATTAGTCACCAAAGGTGACTTGTAAATCATAAACAGGAATATACGTGCTTTTAATGCTCTATATATGAGATCATTTACGGCTTCCAGATTCGACACATATATACTTTGGAGGGAAAAAATGTGCACCTGGGAACTTGTTTAAAAAATTTTAATTAAAGTTTTAATTGATAAAACATTCAGAGGAATTTTTTTTGTTTATAACATTTGAAAATATTACTGAGCAAAAAAGAATTTTACACCGTTTCAGAATTTAAAAAAATTGTCTATTCATGATACTAAATTAATAGTGGTACGAATTTTTGCTAAATATGGGGAATTGTTTAAAAAAATTTTTTTTTGCTTTATTTACAGGTATAAATTCATTACATTGTTATTGTGGTGGAAGCCTCATAAGCCATGTAACATCTACTGGACACGTGTGTCACTGTTGTCTAGTGGCTATGTTACTCGGGCGCAAACCCTGATGTAGCAAGTTTGGTTCTAGCAGTCCTCAACTGCCATTAGTCCACAATGATGGCCTTTCATTATTTCATCGAACGTCTATTTGTGTGTGTGTGCTTGTGTGTTTTCATCATTAAACTTTCAAGAAGCAGGATTTTGTTTCAGGATACAGTTATTTTAAAGTTTATAAGAAGAATAAGAAAATGAAGTTACAATATCGCCAATTTATTTGATAGTTGAAATGCACATTTACAGATTGAAGAGCGCCATGATGTCATTGAAGGGGTCTCCATTAGAAAGTTTCATATAAACAGTGCGCGAAGCATATGTAAAAACGTCTGGAAATTTCAAGGTTTCATAAATATGAAGTAAATCTAAACAATTCATTTGAAATTATAACCAATCAATATCCCCGTAGAATCAAATTGTCAACAAAGTCTCTAATTTAGGAATAATACCCAGCTCATTAGCATTATCACATTAGGGGCCGCGGTGGCCTGGACTCGCTTCCATCGAAGAACCGCCGTGTAAGGGGTTCTGTTGCACGTTAAATACGTCAGGGCCAAGCGTCGTCCCTCTGGTGTGAGGTGGAGAGGCGGGTTCTACCTCAGGTGTCGTCCTCGTCATCTGACCGAGATTCAAAATTACAAGGTTCACACCAAATGAGTCCTAATTTTGCTTTACAACGGCACGCTAACTAAAACTAAAGTTTAAAAAAGCATTATCACATTAAAATGATGTTCTTTTTTCATCATGAACCTGCATTTTTATTATTTCTACAACTTAATTACTAGAATTTCGTGGACGAGCTCTATAAAGAGATGTCCAGTTACTGCCCATTATCAGACAATGCACTTGTTTAAGTTCATTTGGGGGACGTCAATTCAAATGCGATGAGCACTTCTCAGAAGAGAGTAAATATTTCGTTTAAGAAAAACAGTTTGGTTACACAAGCGGAGAAAACCCGTCGGTCACCAGGTGAGTCGGTGATCGCGTTCAAGGGAAATCGGAGAGCTGAAAGTGAAACCTCTGGTTCGGGTTGCTCTGGTCTTGTGCAACCCAAACATGACTTATTCAGAGACTGCCCCTGCGTTAATCGAGGGAAGCCTTCATCTCTCTTTTCTCTTTTAGAAAAACAGCTCATTAAGGCAGGTTCAATGTTTTATAACCTTAAAATGGCACGTGCCAATGGGTTGTTTTTATTTGATACTACGCCTTTTCGGCGACCAGATTAATGATTAAAAGTTTCATTGATTTTATGATTTGAAAGCTTCTCCAGAAATATATTTTTAAACTTCAAAATTTGATAATTTTATTACTCATCCTATTTTAGAGGCCTTACACCCTTCAGTTGATATTACCATGCATTTACCGAATCGTCTTCCTTTAAATTTGAAATTTAATTTTAAACGGATGGCATTAAACTTTACTTAAAGTAAAAATCTTTATTTTTCCTGAAACCAAAAGGTTTTTTTTAAATATATGCAAAGAGCGTAGAATTGTTTAGCCTTATATTTTATGTGTGTTACCGAATATTTTAAATATGGTTGTATATGTTACCGTTAAAGAATGAAATCCGTTATTTTATAAAATACCTAGTTATTACATGAAATAACTGATCGTGTCCTTTAAAGTGTAAAAGTCTTTTGTATTTCATGGTTTAACTAGTTATTTCATAGATTAACGATCTACAGCCCGTTAAAGTGTAAAATAATATATATCATATATCTCGCACGGCAAATACATTTACCTTCCACCCCTACTCATTCTGAATCTCAGCCCTAAATTTTATTCTGAAGCCTCTGTGGGGTTTACCGTCCGTATCCCAGTGCCTGAAGTTGACAGAGGAAAAAGTGATGCCAAATCTATTTTAGCTATCATCATAAAAATAACCGAAGAAGGATTTTTACAATAGGGCACAAGAAACGGCAGCATCAAACAGTTAAATTCCCGATCCCAGTTCAGTGTCTGAGAACAAAAATTAATTAAAATCGAAGAAGTACCGGATGTAGAAATATCGCTCCGGTCGGTTGCTTCAGCTCAAAGTTTAGGTACTGGGCAGGGATTTAAAAAACGTTCGTGTAAAACCCAGTGTGTCAACAAAAAATGTTTTTGTTTTAGAAATAATGTTCTTTGTAATTCCAAGTGTCATTTTAGTAATCCTTGTTGTAACAAATGATTTTATGGTACGTTTCCATAAATACCATTTATACGCTGCATAAATTAGATAAATTGCTACTTTTTCATTTTAATTGTCTATCATTAGTTTATTTATTGAATACCTAGTTATTTCATTTTAGATAAATGGTTTATTTTACACTTTAACTGTCTCTCATTAGTTAATTTATAGAATACATAGGTTAATTCGTAGAATAACTAGTTAAAGTGTTAAATTAATAACATATTACACACTTTAACGGACACGATCAGTTATTTCATGGAATAACTAGGTATTCTATAAAATAACTGCATTATATACTTTAACGGTAACATATATACCAAGAGTGTTCAGATATTTATTTTCACTGTCCCGTGTATGAAAATTGTTTGCTCTGTTGTGTAATAAAGAAAATCCGGACTTATGTATAATATGAATGGCGTTCAAAAACAATAGAAGCTAAAACCATTTAATTGTTGCGAATTTAGCGTTTTAACTGAATTTAATGTGCAATTTACGGCGATTGAGAAATCACTTCTGTTTTATTAATAAGCATCCCCCCGGAAGGGTCATCTCGAAAGAAGATGAGATGCTCCCAGCATAGTTGTTGGATTTCGCCTGCCTAGAGGGTACACAATAATACAAGCTATAAATATAAAAGCAACATATCATGATCATCAAAAACTTCGAACTCGAGAGTTTAACGAATTTTCTCCACTTCAAACCTTCCAGAGTCCGAAAAATTCCTGTTTGGTCGATCAGTATTTCAATAAATCTGCCTGTCAGAATTTCAATAAAAGGTTAACTATATATATTATAAATTTAAAATTGTCAGTTCATTCTGTTACAAATTTACATTAATAATGCTTGAAAATAAGAATGGTTTAAAAAAAATAAGTGGAAGTGTCTTCCCCTAACTTCCTAGCAGAAAGCCTTGTATGTCAATAGTGTATAGTTATGAAATATTAACTTTTGTTGTGAATTTAGCTTTTTTTACTGAATCTGTCGTGTTATTCTTGGCAGGGTATTTGGCGATTATTTTCTGACGTGCAATCAAAAGTATTCAAAAATCTAATTTGCTTTCTAGAAGCTTTTTTGTACCTAATTAAAACAAAAATGGATTCAAAACAACACTTTTAATCAAAAAAATTTCCATCAAATTTAACGTATTTTAGCCATAGCGTTTTTTGACTTATCTCGTTTACGTATTTCTGAAAGTCAGGGTTCGACTTACCCTAATTGGAAACAGGGGCAAAAATTTCTTTACCCCCACCCCCTTTTGCTTCACTGCATCAATAGTGAAGAACCGAATTTTATGGTGGTATTTAAAATTTTTAACTCATAATAGGTACATAACTAGAAAATTGACTAGAACCTAAAATAACTATTAAATCTCCCCCCGCATCCAATAGTCAGATGAAACATTCGATTTCTATTCGATTTTGGGGCCCCCTCTGATGTCGGGCTCAAGGCAACTGTTCCGTAAGCCCCGGCTTTAATCAGGCTCTGCTGAAAGTACAGACGGACAGGTGGCAAATCCCTCATTGGACGTAGCTCAAAATTTGGTAGGCGTCTACACAAGGGATTTTAAATATTAACACCGAATTTTGATTATCTACCTATTTTCCTTTTTTTTTATTTATCTTGTTAACTTCTATTCAAACTGTCGAACAGACAGTCTTCATCCGAAGGAATTTGCTCAAAATCGTATGCCAAATTTCATCCGTCTCGCCCAAAGCATCATTGAGTTTCCTTCGTCGGAGACGAACGGAGGTTTCACAAAACTGCATTTTCGGAGCTCAAGGAGATTTGTTAAAATTTCGAGTTTGATTTTTTTAAAAACTATTATTATATTTTTTTCTACACTATGTATAATAGAAAGTAAAAAAGAAGAATGAAATAAAATAATCAAAAATTCAAGAACTTCTACTAAACCACGTTCAAATTCCAATGCGAAAAGTGGACTCGTATATTTAAAAAAATTCGAACCACAAATAAATTAATGGATTCGAAATTGAAATCGATAAAGCATTCGATCGATGGTGATGAAATCGATGAGGCGTTGAATCGATGATCAATTAGGCGTTCATAAACATGCCTGAACAAGCAGTTAAAAAAGTCAGTCATAATTTAAGACTTATGGTTACTTTCACTCTTACATTGAGTATTAAGACAGCACAAAGGGCCGCGGTGGCCTGGTGGTGAGGTCTCGACTAGGTAACCGTCGGGTTCCAAGTTCGAGACCCGATTCCATCGAAGAACTGTCGTGTAAGGGGGGTCTGTTTCACGTTCAATCTGTCATGGACAAACGTCTTCACGCAAGTGTGATGTGGTGAGAGGGTTTCGAGCTCATGTATCGTTCTCATCATCTGACTAAGGTTCAAAATTACCCATTCAAAATAGAAAATAGTACAAGTGTTGCTTTACAACGGGACTTTAATGTAACTAAGCTTAAGACAGCGCAAATCTAACTTGACAAGATTTGTTGTTACTTATAGCACTTTTTCAAACCTGCTGACAGGCCTGTCAGCGATTTAAACCGACTGAGCGTCTCTCGTTTTTCAGTAGCACCAACTAGGGGAAAATGTGTACGACTAAGCTACACACACGTCACAACCCTCTTTATTGGGTGGACTTTATTCATGCATTTTCATTCATCCCCAGATCGTAATTTAGATTTGGAACAAAGAATGATAACCTCTGACCCAGTACCCCCAGTGGTATTACTCTAGACTTGGAGGACTTTGTAATCACGACAGATTTAACGACTGCCAGCCACTACACACTCGGGAAATTTAGAGCCGGTGAGGTTCGAACTCGCAGTTTAAGGAATACGAGTCCAACGCTCTACCGACCAGGCATCCCGGTCCATTAACGCGGCTTAGTTGTATTCAATGGAATAACATTACTTAAAAGTCTTTATCTTCTATAACATAGAGACTATGTTTTAATCATAGTAAGAACTAAGATCTAAAATTCTGATGAAGTTTATTACTTCACATTAAATTTAATTCAAATGCTAAAATTTTTATTAAGATTTTTTCTTAGAAATAAAGAAAATTAGGTTTTATTAAAAATGGAATAAATGCCTGACAATGATTTAAAAATCTCGGTTGATCTAGAATATCTGAGTTCTTTAAGTTACGAATAGGGATGATATAAGTAGAAAAAAACAAATAAACGTTGAGAATAAACGAATTTTAGAAAAAACACAATTGTTTCGACCTTCTTTCATACCTTTATATGGGTGAGATTGAAATGCCCGGGATACTCATATCTCTGGTTATGATTGAAAAAGTTGACCTTTGTCGCTCTCTCCTGCTGGAAGTGTGCCCCCGAGCACGGATCATAAACCTTCGCAGCCCATTGAGCAATTCGAAGTAAGTCCCCATTTAGCAATCGCTCTTTCCTCATGCTTCGGTGGCGTACGACCTTCGCTCTTACGACACGACATTTTGACCTTGGAACGGGACCATTATTTTACGGCAAGAGTAGTGGAGGACTTCCAAGTCAAATTTCTACAGCATAAAATGAATACCTTTATCTGGAGTTGATGATTTTGCCTTCCTATGCTTGTAAACCTGTTCAGCTTTTATGATATTACAATAAGGAAGAAGTTAAACTATAGGAATGGATCGTTAGGCTTAAGTTAATAATTACAGATATGATCTTCATATAAGTAACCGAAAGCTCAGAAGGAAAATTGAAAATGTTTAACGATATTTTAAGAAGTTTTTAATTGTTTTAAATACTGCATTAATACGCAGTTACTTTTTTACTTTCCCATATTCGAAGTATAAGTCATACAAGACTCTCCGATCCAGTCGAAGGCACACGGAATAAACCATAAACTGACTGACCGGACAGACGCAACAGAAACACTGGCGAGAACTGTGGTTGAGTCCTAAAAGCCCTCACCGACCACGGTATAACAGTTCCCTTAGGAAGTACATCCCGTCATCGATGGGAGGAGCCAGATCCCAACCTATCAGTATACCCTCCCGGGTGGCGAGATCCAACCTCCATGCCGGAAGCATCTCATCCTCATTTTAAGTTGTCCTCCCGGGGAAATTATACGAATTATAGGTTTTAGTTTAATTCAATTATATTAACGCCTCGTTTTAACAATAGGGATTATTTATACGAAGTATAATAAAAAGGGCCGGCGTCTTGGTATAAAATAAGCGCGTGTTCCTTGTGATCTAGGCATCCCGGGTACAAGTCCCGGTTCGGGTATAGCTGTTCTGCTGTGTTAAGAGTGTGAATGTGCCCCCCCCCCTGTGAAAAGGGGATGCGCAAGTGAATGTGATGAGTGAATAGCAAAAGTCGTACACTTGATCCTAGTTGGCCCTATTACAAAACAGGAGACGCTGATTAGGCTCAAATCGCTTATTACCGCACCGAGTTTATCCATGGTAAGTGCCATAAGAAACAACAACATAATGAAAAGAGGTATAATCGTGATAAAGTTCACATTCGAGGTTTTGGTGATTCGAATTTTAAATTTCAGTCCTCCCTGAGTCTTATTAGACATGCTTTATGTCTGTCAGACTCAGGGAGGCAATGTTTTATGTTTTGGAATTATGTCTGTCTGTCTGTGAATATGATAAGACAAAATGGGTTTGAGCCTTGACGGTTGAAATTTGATAATTAGACTTTACTCCAAAATTGTAGATTTCCTGCAAATCTCGAATGACATCCATTCAGAGAAAGTCTCTCTATCTGGTTGTCAGAGTATAAGTGAACTTGATAACTACAAAACAAAGAGAGCTAGATTTATGAAATTTGCTACACAGATTAACCATCTAAAATTTAGATTCGCATCAAAATTCGAATTAAATTGATCAAAGATATGACTGTTTGTCAATCGGTCTGTGGATTCGCATACACGGAAACGCAACAAAGTGTAAGATGGAAATAAGTTTCAGAAGAGTACCATAAAACAAATACCAAATTAACATAAGTTTAGCCCTTAAACGGGAGACGGGTATAGCTTTGACAGTTGTGAATCACTTCCCAACTACTTATGGCACTTCTGTGATGACAGAAAAGGGTATTAAATTATGACAAATATCTTGATAAATATGAAAACTCTGGAACAATTACAAATAATTCCCATTTCCATTTTGTAGAAAGCTTTCTGAATCTATCAGTGGCTCTGAGGTTTTACTTGACTCTAAACAACTGTTATTCTAGATAGAGAAGTTTTATTCAATTCCTATTACTTCACTCTCTCTCTTTCTCTCTCTATTTATATAAATCTTGTTCAAGTTTGCAATCGTTCGTTTATAAAATACTTTTTATTCATCCACTCAAGTTCAAATATATTTTTTTAAACTCGTAGGGGAAGACACTTGATGTTCATACAGTTTTTTTCAAATATTAATTCGTTAATTAAATTTAATTAATTTTCAATGCTTTAAATAAAGTTTTTGCAGTTTGTAATGAAAATTGAAATCAACTGGCAGTAAATGCGAGGATTTCATTATTTTTCGCTTGAAGGTGAAGAATGCGAGTTCAATTCTTGCGAAAATCAATAGCTTTTTGATCAATTATTTATATTGATTGTAATTATTTAATAAAAAGTAACTAAAAGAAAAAATTTTCTTTGTTGACCTAAGTAGGAACTGACTTAATTTCTTCTTTATATATTACTTGTTTTAACTAATGCTGACAAAATAAGTATTCGATCTATCGCGTCTCATTACTAGTTAGTTCATCAACCGTGTCAAACTAACTGAACTTTTTTGAAGACTATTGAAATGGTGATGATGAGCTATTTCACTCATAAAAAATATCAGGCAAAGTGAATTTTTCAACAGACTTTGAATTTATGTTATTGCGTTAAATAAAGTCATATATTATTAAAAAAGAGTTGTTGACTATTTATTATATATACAGGGTGTCCCAGAAAAATCCAGATAAACTCTGAATTCTTTGTTTGGAAGACATAAAAAATGCCAGAAGAACTGTAGTTCCACGACCCTTAGTTTTCGAGAAAAATGCAATAGAAAATGTATGACGGCATATCCGGTTTACGATAAAACATTTATTAGACCGCTAAATTGGGTGTCAGAATCTTGTTTCATGGCCACCACGATTTCCAGACTTGATCCCTTTATATGTCTTGCTATGGGGTCATGTAAAGGAATTGTTTTATCGAGACCCAGTTACTTCAGAAAGGGACTTAATCCATTCGTCTTCGCGGTGCGTTTACTTCTGTGGACACTACGATGCTACAACGTGCTCGGTCAACCATTGCATGACTCAATCATGTTTGCCTCCATATGCACGGGGGTCATTTCGAATATCTTCCTATTTAAAATTATACGCATTCTTATGTCCATGTTTCGAATAAAGGTGTTTTTTTCCCCGTAAACCGGATGTGACGTCATACATTTTCTCTCGTGTTTTTCTCGAAAACTCTAGTCGTAAAGGCACAGTTTTTTGGACATTTTTTTATGTATTCCAAACAACGAATCTAACTGTGCAGAGTTTATTCAGTCCTGTTTGGAAACCCTGTAAAAGTTCATAAGGTTATATTAGGTTAGGGGAAAAACTTATGATCATGTTGTTGTAGTTGTTTCTGATGGCACTTGCGATGGAAAAGCCTGCCCCTGATACAGCAGCAGATTTAAGCCTAAAGGAGCGTCTCTTATTTTTGAAGTAGCGCCAACTAGGGTCAAGAGTACGACTTAGCTACACACTCACTACATTTGCTTGCACAGCTCCTTTTTACAGGGGGGCACAGTCACACATCTCACAGAAGAACAACCATGTCCGAACCGGGACTTGAACCCGGAACTTCTAGAACATGAGAAAGAAGCGCCACCTCTGTGCCAGAAAGCTGGCAAAACTATAATTCCTCCCGTCGCTCTATCCACCACGCCACACATCTCCTTATGATCATGTACATGTTAAATGCTCAGCACAAATTTCAGTTTCAAATCCGCCGCGCATATTTCAAGAGAAAACATGTCTCCAGAGTACATTTCAAGATGCTAAAAGGCCCGCACAATTTTACATTTGAAATATATTTATTACACTATTCGAGGGGAACTCCATTATTATTTAATAAGTAACCACGCGCATGCGTCATAAGGGAGCGAACTTTTTTGATTAAAAGGATAATAAGGGTGATTACAATTTCGCATGCGCCTTCCTGGAAGTGTCTCATTACCAGACAAAGAACTCGTTTCCCTTTGTTATCGGAACCAGGGTAACAGGTGTGAACACACAAGATGGTAGTTGACTCCGGTCCCGAAAATAATCCCTGCATTCCCTCGATCTAAGAATAGTACCGCGGAAACACAAAAGATGGGATGGGGTTCCCTGAACGGAATTCTTTTCATATACAGTCACACGGAACCATGTTACGTTTCATCCTAACATCTTTCGAAAACAGGATAAATGGAAAACGTTTAAGAATTTTTCTTTGAATTAACTAAAGGCAGAGAAAAACAATTGTTATAATAAGGGGGGGGATGTGGAAAATTAGCTGATTTTACCATTATTTAAAGTCCTTTAAGTTTAGGGTGGGGGGAACGAATGGAAGAAGATATGGTAATCCGAAACATATAGCATCTAATATACAAGGCTTGGTTTGTCGCTTTTAATTTATTTTTCAATCTTAATCTTAAATCAGCTACAGAAGTAACACGAACACTCACGCAAATGTATTTAATGTCTCTCCGCATCTATGTATAAACTCTGTAAAATAAAATTAAAAAATGCAATAAAAATATTGTTAAAAAAGGGTTTTGAAACTTTACTGAAAAAATGTAGGAATTTAGATAGAAAATTAATTGAAATTACTGAGTAGCCTAATGTATAAATGGTTTTGGGGCTTTATTGTGAGCCGGAGTTACTGAGGAAACATTTAACATCTCCATAATTTTCAATTAAAAGCTTGGAAAGCAATTTCTTCATGAGCACTTTCTATCTAAGAAGCAATTATACGCTGTATTAGGAAATTTGAAATCCAATGATCTACCTTAAAAGCGTTTTGGTCGATTTTTCATTAACTTGCCGCTTTAATCGATTTACCAGCACAAGCATTACCATTCCAGATTTCATTTTTCAAATGGTATCTCTATTCTATGATTCTAAAGCAGCAACTCTAAAACGCTGTAAGTTAGAATTGTTAATTTTTTTCTTTCGAACTTTGAATGAAATTAACTTTAAAAAAAAGAGTACAATAACTAGTGATTGACAGATTATCCTAAAATGATGAATTAACTGTCGTTGTTAGACCTGAAGATCCATAACAAATTTTAGATCATATCCATCAACTTCATTTCCTTGTGAATATTAACGCGATATCTAAAATTCGTCAGCAAAGAAAGAAAGAGAGAGAGAGAGAGAAACTACACTTTTACATACTTTTTTATTAACGTATTAATGCAACACTGATTCTATTTTTGGACGGTCCTCATAAATTTGAACATCAGTTAGATGACGAGGGCGATACCTCAGCCGGCATCCTCCTCTTTATACCAAACCCCACCACACCAGCCTGAGGAAGTTTCACCCTGACGAATTTAATGTGCTATTATGAGACGATTGTGTGCTATTGTTGGACGTGTGTGCTATTGTATTATGGACGATTGTGATTGATAAACTGCTATTATGAAACAATACATCAGTGGATTCGTGTATCGAACCTTAAACCCTACGGCTCACAAGCGGAAACCTTGTCACCAGGCCATCGCAGCCCAATTATTTGAATGCAGTGATGATATAAGAATGATAAATTTTTATCATCCTTAATTATAAATACCTTTTTTTAAATCCTGTCAGAACATGATATTGTTTTGGGGATGAGGTTTTTGGCATCAACAAGAATTCATAGGCGAAAAATAAAAAAAATTATTATCTGCAGGAGCATATCAAAAAATCAGCTTTTAATGACGCGTTGCCATCGCATTTTAAAAGAGCTCTGATTAAAAAAATAAATTAATGACTACAACCAATAAAACCTAGAATATCGTTATTTTGAACACGTGATTATATGAAACGTAATGAATAGGAAATAATATTTTTTTAAACAATAAAAGCGAGAAAAAGTTTTTTTGGATCGTTTGCAGTACTAAAGTGACTCATTCGATGAAACCATTAAAATGAATAAAAATATAATTTAAATTGCACGAGCACGTGGTGCTTGGTCAATCAAGAAATGATGTTGACATGATACATTAAAATATGCATTGTAGATTTCATTTTAATCTTTTTTTATGTATTTTTCGCCTAACCATTCAATAAAAAAAGGTGCTCGAATGGCTCTCTTTATTACACGACGAAATTAAATGTCGAAAGTGTCCCACTGTGAAAGTATGCTAGAAACCTGGAGAAAAATTTGTCCCTTTGCTTTAGGAATTTGAGTTCTGGTTTTTGAATTGCCAGTGATGTAGGTAAGTGAAAGTTATAGTTTAATTATATTACGATATTTAACATAGTCTTTTTACATCATTTGGAAAAATTAATGAGTAACTTTTCTGTGATACCAATTATTTTATATATTTTGATAACACACACAAAAAAACACGCTTCTTTACTAAAACTTCTTTTTGGATGTAATGGAATTCAAACAGTTTTAACTGATATTAAAAATATTTTATTCTAGATTTTTTTTTTCACTTCTAATAACTAAGTTATAATTTTTTTAACATAATGATTGGATCTTTTTATAAAACACAGTTTATGAAAAATATGTTTATAGTTCTTAATTTTTAAAATTTGATATAATTATAAATTCTTTTAATTCAAAAGTAAGCAAAGATTTAAGTTTATATATGCATATGTAACACAGAATTTTTATTTGAAGCAGAAGGCAGTTTCGAAAACATATGAGAGACTTTCGAATTTTGATATTCTCGTTATTTCTATCTCGGGAGGCGCGATTTACGAGCACAACACAGAACGACACAAAACGAAACGAGGAAAAGCCGATGAAAATGTTATCCCTGTGAATGCATACTATGAGATTCTAATAAGGATTTCCGACACGCGTCAATTACAAGTAAGGGAATCAATTACAAGTAGGGATCTTTTAAAAGAATTTGTTTAGATCAGCAATATTTTATCCCTTCACTCGGAGTGAGGGAACTTGTCGGTTTTTAGCAGATTCATCAAATTTAAATCTCTAGTTATAAATTAAATAGGAGAAGTGGAAGGGGAACAGAAAATAAACAAATATATTAGAATGAGCTTAATATCAGCAGAATTGAGCTAAAAATTAATTAAATTTAATCTAATTTTAAGAAATTAATTAAATTTAAATTAGATTTTAAGATATTATTACATAATTTTGTATACATTGATTGTACACTTCTTGTTACTTTTTCTTTTTCCCTAAATGCAATGGAATAAAGAAATAATATTTAATTTTAAGATCATTTCGCATTTTTATAAGACGTATTAACATAATAAACTTTTTATTGAAGCAGTAAACAGAAATTATTTGATATTGCAAATAAATAAATAAATAAATAAATAAATAAATAAACCTGCTTTATGTTAGATAAATAAATAAATTGAAATCTGTTATCTCAAATTTCGTGTTATCATGTGATAACCTTATTATTTTTAAGGCATCATCAACCAATTTAAACAGTCTTGAATCAATCACGTGATTATCAGAATACACATGCGTCGATATATCGAGAATTGAATACATGGCGGACATTCATGCCAAGTAGTATCTTTTTGTTGGTGACAAGTCGTCAAATAGGACAATCATTTTTGCCATTTTCTGAAGATGGAAAACTGATGCCCCAAAATCGATAAATCGCCAATTTTCTGCCTATTCATTTGTGGCTTCATAAACCTCAAACTATGCAACATCGTGTTCTCAAGTGATAAAAACATTTTAACAACTATAAGAAAAAAATATAACAACATTATCATTGACTTCAATTTTTGTATTACAAATTAAATTTCTATTTTTAAATGATTTTTTGGCGATAAATTGTCAAATTCAACAACTTTCTGCATAATTTTCTAAAACACTAAAAGCGAAAAATGGATTTTGAGGCTTCAAAAACCTCAAAAGAAAACCGGATCTTGTTCTAATAAATAAATTAAAATAAAAAAAACTCGCATTACAACAAACGAAAAATTACAAAATGTGATATACAGATTAGTAACATGTCATAGTTTGTTAGAAACCGTGATTCCAGCTTTGTTACTTTAAAATAATTCTATAAAAATTATTAACAAGATTCTTTGATAAATTAGACAGAAGCTACAACAACAACGATATTTGACATTCTCACTTGATAATAAGGTCCTTTCCGAAGCGGAAAATGGCATTTATTATGTTAACCATTATATATGCTAACAGATTACTTTGATTCAGCTGGCATATAT
>JAOUZG010017696.1:1300366-1316964 GCA_026289955.1 Argiope argentata | reverse complement strand
ACTAATCTGAAAAACTGGAATACTTTCATCTTATATTTCATCACATTTTATACTTTTGAGAATCTCAAGAGTGATCAGAATAAACCAGACGACTAAGGTAGCTCGAGAAAGATATACAGTTCGTTTTAGCTCGAAATATGGAGCAGGTCAACTGTAGATAAATATATCTCAGTTGTAAAAACTTTTAGGCAAACAAATCAGAGGATATTTTCTCCTATTTCTCCCGCTGTCCAACATACCGTATGCTAGCACAACACGGTGCGAGTTTAGCTTCTTGAAATTGTGAAAAAATATGGATTACTTCAGTTTCACCGATCGAGTCAAAATCTAATACTGACTGATACTGCATCTAAATATCATTTATCTAGACATATTTTATAGTGATCATCCTCACATACATAAAGATATATAAATGAAAAAGACAGTCCGTATCTTTCCACAAATTTAACTCACAACTAGACAGGAGTTCAACAATTTAAAAGTAAACTCTACTAACTCAAGTGTTTATCGGCAAGTTTGTCGTGTTTTTAAATAGTAGTTTGTAGATTAGTAGTTTTAATATATTTTAGTAGTTTATTAGTACTATATTAAATTAAAGGTATATTTTCAGCATATTAGTACTTTTAGTAGCTTAAGTAGATTTAATTCAAAGTTATATAAAAGTCAAGTTTTAAAGTAAGGATTATAAAATAAAATTTTACTATTTAGCTTGTCTTGCTTTTGTTTAATATATTCAGAAGAGTATCTTTTACTATAACTAGGGGTAAGGGTTACCTTAAAACTTTCTCGCATTCTCCCCAATGAATGTATTATCCCAGAAAAAGCCTTGCATAGCAGTGCTGTACAATAGTTACTATATATTAATATATATAGTAATATATAGTAACTACTGTACAATAGTTAACAAATTTACTATATATATTAATTTATAGTAAATTTGGCATAAATTTGGTATTTTTTGGAATCTATCGGGCTATTCTTGGCGAATTTTTTGGCTATTAATCTTTGGCATATGATTACTAGTAGCTGAAAATTGAATTTGTGTTTCCTAACCAAGTGAAACAAAAATTTGACTCAAAAAGACATTTGTAATCACAAAATTCCGAACTAAATTTGATATTTGCGTCGTCGCATTTGCGTGCTCTAAAAGAATAGTTCAACCATTAGTTAACCCCTTGCCGTATTTTACTCAAAATTTTATCCTTCTTTTTTAGCATTAATTAATCTTCTGAATGGTAATAAATAATTCAGATTTTTTCAGAACTCTATTTTTTACCTACAAATGATAATTGTCGGAAAAATTAAAAATTAACTAAACATTATTATAGTCAGACTATCTTGCAATCAACTTTTATATCGTCTGCTTGGGGAAAATACTAGATTCCTTTTTTAAGTGCAAAATTTATGTTAAATTAAAATCGTCTGATCTGAAAATAAATTTAATATTAACTAACTGCGATATGATGATAGCCAACGAAGCTTTAGCTTCATTAAAAATAGATCTATAGATAAAAATAAATTTAATATACGGTCCCTCAAAAAGTAGGTTCTGCGAATCGATTGTGGGAATTTTACAATTTTCGTGAATATTTAGAAAACTATTTGGGACACGCGCAGAATATTTTGCATACCAGCCTTTTATTGTCAGCATTTCTGCCTTGTAAAAATTGAACTATGTTACAATTAACTTTTCCCCCCATTAATCTTTAAAAACTGATTAAAAATATTGAATAAGCGTGATTTATGCACTTAATTCATGATTTTATGAAATATTATAATTTACTTCGGGCGAATGGAAAACGTTTTAGGAAATATAATAGTTTCCGAGATATCTTCAGAAATTCAGAACACATTTAACACTGAAATTGTCATTTAAAACCTTAAAACTTACAGAATTATTATCAGAATTCCATTACATTTTGTTGAGAGGTTAATTTCGTAGCGACAAATCAATTTAGTAAAAAAATAATAATGAAAAAAATAATGAAAACATTTTGAGAATGAAGTGAATTAACTTGGTTTAACTTCGAGTTAATTAATTCGGGGCTTGATGATAACTTCGTTAATTAACTTGGAAACAGCAGTTAACAGGTTTGTTTTAACAACAAGCTATTTAACATAGTTTTTCAACTTGTTGTTTTGAACAACCAGTCTCCACTATTAATTTCTATAGACATCAAATTTGTGAAAATGCGCTAACAAATAAAAAAGTCACAGAGTTGGTCCATCTTTTTTGTTGATTAGAGTATAATTCGGCTTACAGGCGAATATTTTTAAGTTTAAACGTTGCTATACAATATATGTTTTTATTATTTCTGACGTTTCTAACGATATATATTGTTATAAGCTTGTAATATTGCTTTCTTCAGCAACGATTTGCATCGTCAGGAGGTGAGTTTAACAGGAGTTTTAATGATTGCTGAATGGGTATGAGGCTAATATCCTCCCAGCTTTGCCAAACAAACTTAGCAATCATTTGATCAACTTGATGAAAAAACTAAAGAATCTCGAATATTTTGGAATCTTGCTGACATTTTATTAAGATTCGAATTCTGATATTTTTATTAGAACATTCTATGTTCTGTCAAGTTTAGTTATGTTAAAGCAACACTAGGTCTTTTTTGGGATGGACCTCACAATTTTGAGCTGCAGTCAGATGACGAGAACGATATCTAAGCTGACACCTCCCTCTCCACATCATACCTTATGCTCTGTCAAGGGAGCTATAAAAAACGGAAGCGCAATCAGTCGACTTGTGAATTCTTTCTTTGGAGTGTCGATCTCCAGTGAATTCTCTTTGTGCTGCTCTGGTTGTTTATCAATCACTTTATGGTTTATCAATCACTAATAGGTATGTCAAATATTTCTGAAACCATCGTTTAAAGAAAAGATTGAAAAAATTAAATAGAATTCTGAACCTAACAATGGTTTTTCACTCACACACCATCTACTTGCTATGCCAAAATTTCTTGGCAACAACTAACCGTATATTTCCCTTTTTGTTAGATCTGCTTATGATTATCTACATTGTTTTTTTAAATTTCTATCTACTTAAAAATGGTATATTAATAATAAGCGTAAGACGAATAATATAAAAAATATTTTAAGTCAATTTCTACTTAGGTCAACAAAGAAATTTTTTATTTAAGTTACTTTTTATGAAATGATTACAATTTATATAAACATGTTTGTACATGCGACAGAATCACGATATTAAGTGGAAAAATAGAAAGCGAATTTCCTCACAATTTTCCATTCTCCTTCTCGACACGCAGCTCAATCTTATGGTTATGTAGGAGAAGTGACCAACAATTGATGACAAAAATTTTAAGGAGTTAAATCGGAATGGAGCATAAAGCTTTAACTTTCTTCTTTATTTTGTGAGAAAAAATTCTTCTTTATAACCACTAAGCCACAATTGCAAACTCTCAGTCAAAAGTCCTTTGGATAAAATATGTACTTAAAGCAAAAATTTTCAAAATTATTTATTTTCACGAGAATTGAATTCGCATTTTTCACCTAAACGTAAAAAGTACAGAAATCCTCGCATTTTACCAATGGAGCTAAGATTTGTTGTTTTCTATAATTATTATAAACTGCTAAAACTCTGTTTAAAATATTAAAAATGAATTTAATTTAATGAATGAACTATTATTTGAAAAAAAAAACTGCATTAACATCGAGTATTATCCACTACAAGTTAAAAACAAACAAACTGTATTTGAACTCGATTGAATGAATAAAAAGTATTTTATTAATGTTTCAAAATTTGAACAAGATATATATTCATATAGTCAGAGTGCGAATTAATAGCAGAAATCGAATAAATCGAATTCTGCGCAGAGCAATGACCTTTCACTTCAACACCAACTTCTATTTGCAATGTGAATTTTATTTAGCAAATCTTAACCACATGAATACATTTACATTCCTGTTTCATCTGCTTATGATTTACTGCAATTTCTTTTAAGTTTAGATCTACATGGTATTACGTTATCTTATGTAAACTAATGACCTGTTCATTTTTGAATGCATTATGCAGAAAATGAAATTTTATAAATATTTAAATAACAATAGCTTGGTGACCAGTAACCGATAAATCCATTTTACAATAATCCACAAGAAAGTCATAGCAGGCTCTTCGACCCACCCTAGAGCACATGGATTTAAAGCATTAGGGCTGAATGATCTTTTCATATTTGTGTTTCTTTACTTTTCAGTAGGGGAAGTCATATCATTGACACTCCGACACAAACGAAGGCGCACGGATAAACCATGAAATGACCAGACCACCGCAACAGCACCACTGGTGGGAATTACATTTGAGTCCTAATGACTATCACCAGCCACAACACAGCCCTTCCCTTAGGAAGTGCATCCCGTCATCGATGGGAAGAGCCTCCTCCAACTATTAGTGTACCCTCCAGGTTGGAGAGATCCAACCACCATTCTGGAAGCATCTCATCCTTATTTCTCCGGGAGGGATAATCCACAAGTAAAATTAATTTCAGTCTGTAATTCGGTAATTGTAAACTGAAATACTGGGTTAGATACGTTTTTCTCTCAGGATCAGCAATAGTTAATTCTCAAAGAGAGAGAGAGAGGAAGCAAAGAAAGTCAGAAAGAAAGAAAACTTTTCAATTATTCTGTTTAAGTCGAGTGAAATCAAATAGATATTCGGTACGTGATTATTTAAACTGTTTTGAAGATTGCCTTGCTCTGCTTTCCTTTTGTTCTGTTAAATGAACGGTAAAAAAACTAACAGATTCCATTATAGATAACTATGCTTTACCAGACGTAAAAACACGAGAATACAAGTTTCAAAAACATAAGAGTAGCCAACCGCAGTACTTGCAACCTTTAACGACATCCACAAGCAAAAATCCTTAATAAACATCGTTCAGTGAGAACTCGTTGGAAATCAAGGTTCCAGAAAGACAAAATTCACTCAACTACTGGCCTGAGTTCTGTCTCTCGAGTTTTTATAACCTCCGTGCCAGAGCCAAACTTCAAGAAAAATGATGTATCCCCGTTATTAACCCATTCGCTGCCCAGCCTAAATTGTATGAGGTTATTCCCATTGCCATTTCAGTTTTGAGTGTTACTGTTTATCTAAGTTTTATTATTACAAAATAAATATATTTTGTTATAAATAATCATTTACATGTATAAAAATCAAACACGAGTATACTCGTGGTTGGCAATGGGAATAACCTCATACAATTTTGGATTGATAGCGAATGGGTTAAATAAAGTAGAATTTTTGTAAAAATAATTTATTTGTAACTTTTTTTCGAGTTTCTCACACTTGCATATTTATGTTTGTGGTCGTAAAAAGTTTGCAAGTTTGGCAAGTTGTACGTTTTAATGTAATGAAAGTATCACGAGTATATTCGTTCTGGCAGTGGGTAACACCCTGCCAACCACGAGTATATATGTGGTTGGCAGCGAATGGGTTAATCGAAATATCACCAAAATTTCAGTAGTTTCAGGAACCTTCGTTAATGCTGCGAAATAATCTCCAAGTTTATCGCCAAGGCCGGAGTCGTTGACCTGAGAATCATTCAGAATTCATTAAAACTCCATTTCTTACCATGAAATCCACTGCATTGGAAAACAATGTTACTGATTCGTTACAACGAATTCAAAACAGTCCTGAGGATCAGTCCCTGAGGATGACGTAGATGTAAATGATTATGATTGTGATAAGGATAATTCCAACGATTATTTCTACGATTATCCTCATCGTAGAAATAACCTTCAGCTACTTGCATTTAGAATGAGTGTATACAGTTGAAATAATTTATCTGTTTCGAAGAGTTTATATTTCTATTTTCGTCTTTCATACGAAATTTCCTTAAAATGCAATTCTGACTCGTTGATTAACTTTATTATGAATAAATTAAGTTAGAAAAGTTATGCTAAAGGGCTTGGTGCTTGATGATTTTGCATTTTCTTTAGCGATTGTTATTTCAAAAAAAATAAAAAAAATTCCAAGATATAAATTTCGCTTTAACTGAAATATTTTCATTATTGAAAGATTTTACTGAAATTACTTCATTTATTAAAATTTTTTAACTGAAAATACTTTATTTAGTGAAATATTTTACCACCACTTTTTCAAATTTATTATTGAAGCATTAGTTAAGTTTTGGTACGGAATAAGCACAAGGAAAAATTTTGTTATCTAATTGAAATAAGTTAATTATTTTAATTAATAATTAAATATTTTTAATGTTGACTTTTAGTTGATATCTACAGCTTTCCATTGGTCCTCTCTATTATTCGTCTCTCTATTATTCGTTCATACTCCTCTCCTCTCTATAATTCGTTTGTGTTTAATACTCGCGTTCTTTCAAATATTGGTAGAAAAAATAGTCATATTACGAAGATATCAGCTGGATTAAAACGGCGCTTTGGACCGTGGTGGCCGTGGTGGCAAGGTCTCTGGTTTGTGAGTCGTAGGACTTCAGGTTCGAGACCTGATTCCACCGAAAAAACGTGGTATAAGGGGGTTCTATTGCACGTTCGATCAGTCAGGGCCAAACGTGATATTTTTTAAACTTGTCATCTGATCAATGAAGGGTGGCCTGGTGGTGAGGTCTCTGGCTCGTGAGTCGAAGGGTTTGAGGTTCGAGACTCCGATTCCGCCGAAGAGCCGTTCGTGTAGGTGAGTCAGTTGCACTTTAAATCTGTCATGGCTAAACGTTCTCCCGCTGATGTGGTTTTTAGAAGGGGGTGCCAGCTCAGGAATCGTCAGCGTCATCTCACCGAGGCTCAAAATAACTAGATCCGGCAAAAAATAACCCAAGTGTAACTTTTAAACGGGGTTTTAATATAACTAAACTAGACTTAAACTGTACTTTAAATTATTGTCTGTAAATTAAATGTTAAAGCGCAATATTTAAAAATATCTTTAATAAAATCAGAGGACTATTATTGTTGACAAGAATCTATTTTTCTGTTATATTAAAAGTTTGGAACAAACTGTATAAAGTAGATGGAAAATCCCATTTCACATAAACAATTTTTTTTAATATGAAAAAAATGTGTTAAATGTTTTGAATACATTTAAGCACTTTAAAAAACAATTAAAACGGTCTAGAATATATGATTAAAAATAATATAAAACAGAAGAAGGGAACATTGAAATATTCAATTCTTTTTTTCAATAATTCCCGTTTAGCTTTCCTTGTGATAAAATTTGAAATTTCAAATTGACATTTTTATTCTATAAATATATGTTACGTATATGGCCATTTGTATAATAAATCCGAGTGCTGCCGAACTTAATATTTATTAGCAGATAAATATTTCCCATACAAAATTTTACGACCAGGTCTACATTCGTCCAAAATTTTAAGAAAAAGATAAACATATTTAAAGTTCAAATCACTATCTATTAAGTAATTTTCAGTTCAAACAAAGCAATGTAACAGTTTTTTTCGAGAATAAATTTTATTCTATAAATGTATATATTTAGTTATGATTCCAAAGGTTTCTTTCTATTTATATATTCTTGTTATCATGTGAGAACATGATATTGTTTTTGTTTGGGATTTTTGAAGCCTTTAATAATACTGCTGCAATGAAACTTAGCAGCAATATTATACAGTGTTACAGAAAACTGATTATTTCTGAATTCCGAACCGCAAGAAATAAATTAATTAAAAAATAGTCGCATTCAGATAAAAAAAATAGAGGTTTTCTTCTTTTTTATATCCATTCTATTAAAATAACCGAAAATAAAAAACAAGTATATGATACAGAAGATTGTTTGATTTTAGATGCCTTTCCTGTTATTTTCACATTTTCTTAAAGAATTTTTTTTGTATAAAATACTTCTACAGTTTATCTAACCCCTAACAATATAGCATTTAACCCTTTGCACTCGGTAAAGGGATTCGGTTCATTATTAATCACCTAATACAAGGATTAGTTTACCACCTCGAAAAATAAAAAAAAATATTTATTATACAAGGATTAATTTATTACTTCGAAAAATAAATATATATAATACGAGGATTGATTTATTATTCTGGAAAATAATTATATATAATAAAAGAATTAGTTCACTACTTTGAAAAATAAATCTATATATAAAAAGATTAGTTTATTATTTCAGAAAATAAATATGTATTATACAAGAATTAGCTTCTTAGTTTGAAAAGTTAATATATATAATACAAAGATAAGTTTATTACTTCGAAAAATAAATATATATAATACAAGGATTATTTTATTAATTAAAAAAATAAATATATATAACACAAGAATTAGTTTATTACTTCGAAAAATAAATATATATAATGTTTTAAGCTGAATATCTCTAGAATACTAAACTAAATCTTATCACTCTGCGAGCACTTTTAGCTATCAAAGTAAATAAATAAATAAAACGTCAGAATCATACAGCGTCTTGAATGATACCTGAGTACAAAATATTAAAATTTTGTACTTAGTGAAGGTGCAGACATGAAAATATAAATAAAATCAAAACAATTAAAAAAATTCAACAATTTTCGTTCACTATGAAAAGTAACAACCATGTTTATAAAAATATCTACAAATTCGTGGCTTTTCATACTACAATAGATTGGTTTGTGATGAGTAGATTGTTCTGTTCCGTATTAGTTGCTCTTTCAGTTGTAGGACTGTGTCCAAACTTTCATTCCGTTCTTAAGATAGGTATAATTATCACATTCCAAATTCATACATCTAACCAATGAAATTGTTTTTTTTTCATTCATAGATGATGAACATATTTAGTTCTACAATATTTTTGTGTTCTTAAAAATAAAATTTCTTAAGTATTTAGAACTTAAAAGTCTTGAAGATATTTTCTTGTATATTTCCGCATGCGAGAAACAATAAAATCCTAATTGGCCAATGCACAAAAGCAATAAATCATAACTCATCATAAAAGCGTCCATCATTACGAACAATATCCTTTTGAACTATAATTAAGGCAGTATTAAAATAATTGCATGTGGCATCACAATCGCTTATAAAATTATAATTAATTGTGACATACTTTTCAACCGTTGAGCTATGTTAATATTCTTTTCTTTTTTAACAGATGGCATATTTATTTGATTTTTAAGTATCTTTTTTATTATTATATGGATAAAAAAATTAAAATCTATTTTTTAAAAAAAATTTCAATTTTTTATTGTGTATTTCTATAAGTTGATTTTTTTAAACATCAAATAGTGATAACCCATCCAGTAAAGCACGTTTCCTTTAGTGATAAAGCAAATTAACATAGATAATCTTTTTTTTTTCATATCAAGTTCCGTTTAAGCATATTAATATTCCGAACGCTCTGCACCTGGTCCCTTCTGCTCTGTCAGTGACACATTAACCTTCAGAGAGAATATACCGTCTCGCGTCTGCAATTTAAATTTAAAATTTTCCTTGTTGAAGACACAGATCGATGATTTTCACAGATAAGACGACCTGCTGTGGCCGACTTTGAAGTCATAATTACCATTTGAATACTGCACAGATCACACCATTTGCCACTTCCTTTTGGAAAGATGAAATTCAGGAGATAGTGTAAGGAGTCAGGAGCTAATTTTCTTTTAATAATATAGTTAATCATTTAGGATTATGGATAAATATTGAAAGTTAATACGTATCTATTATTATGTTGAAAAACTTTTTCTAATTTGTAAACAATCTAAAAATTTAATTCATTGCCAATTACTGCAGTAAAAATAAGTTTTTGCAGTATTCAGTCGTTATACATAATTTATTATCATGTCAAAATATGATGTTGTTTTGGGGATAAGGTTTTTGGAGTCAACAAAATTCCATTGGTGAAAAATAAAAATATATATTATCTGTACGAGCATCCCCCCCAAAATCGACTTTTAATAACGCGTTGCCATCGCATTTACAAAAGCTCCAATAAAAATAAGTAAATAACTACAGCAAACAAAACCTAGAAAAATGTCATTTTGAGTAAGTGATTATATGAAATGAAATAAATAGGAAATGGGAACTTTTTAAAACAATAAATGCGAGACAAAATTTATTGGATCGTTTGCAGTACTAAAGTGACTCCTTCGATGAAACAATTATAATGAATAAAAATATGGTTCAACTTGCACGAGCACGTGGTGCTTGGCCGATCAAGAAATCATGCTCTGACATGAAACATTGAAATATGCACAGTGGATTTCATTTTAATCTTTTATTCTTTATTTTTATTCAGCTATTATTCAGGGTTTATGCTCAGCCATTTATAAGACGGCCAGCAAGACAACGCATGCGTAAAAAGGGACTGGTTTACTGACTTATGTTGGCCACAATTTCTTCAAATAGATTCAGGCATTCCATGCTTTGCCATAAATTACCGTTTTGGCGTCTCTGAATTTCCCTTTTTCACTTCGTATCGTATTAAAATGATGGATATTTACACAAAGAAACAGGACAAAATAAAATAAGAATTAAAAGGAAATCTGCTATGCATATTTCAATGTATCATGTCAGAGCATGATTTCTTGATCGGCCAAGCACCACGTGCTCGTGCAAGTTGAACCATATTTTTATTCATTATAATTGTTTCATCGAATGAGTCACTTTAGTACTGCAAACGATCCAAAAGACTTTGTCTCGCATTTATTGTTTAAAAAATTTCCCATTTCCTATTTATTTCATTTCAATCACGTGCTCAAAATGACATTTTCCGGGTTTTATTTGCTGTAGTCATTAACTTTTTTAAAAAATCAGAGCTTTTGTAAATGCAATGACAACGCGTTATTAAAGGCTGATTTTTTGAGATGTTCGTACAGATAATAAAATGTTTATTTTTCGCCTACGGTTTTTGGTTGACGGCAAAAACCTCATCCCCTAAAAGAGAAGCTGAAGAAGTTTCCATGATAATAAAGAAGCTGATTATAACTAAATTTGGAAAAACATAGAAAAAATGCCCGGCTGATAAAATTAAAAAGAATCATAATTTTGCAGAAAAAAGAAAACAAAATTTTTTCTGCGCATCTATCCGAAATCTATCATTTTGCGTATCTATTATCTAACGTATCTATCCGAAATCTATCATCCATTTAAATAATATTCTAAAACAGGAAAAATTAAGTTTCCATTGCTTAATAATTTACTTTTTGTATCGAAACATGATTATAAAAAAAAAAGTGAACTCTTAGAATATTCGAGTTTCTTTTGTGTAATATATTTCAAAATTTATCCCTATTTCATGATCTTTGTAATATATTACAGAATTTTTGTATTCCTAATTCAATAAAATTTTAATACAGTAGAGTTAGAAAGAAGAAAAATTAAAGAGTGATAATATTTTATTCACGTCTAGCCTTTTTTGGAAGAAAAAAAGCTTTCAAAAATATACAAACAATAAAAAAACTTTCTATAATGATTAATTTTGAATAAAGACTGTATTTTTCATTGCCACAAAACTTAAATATAACAGATTGAAAATCTACTTTAATATACTCCTTCTTATGGCCAAGGAAGCTAACAGTGCCTACTCACCAAAGTTATAGATGTACACCTCACCAAAGCAACGGAAGTCCCGTAAGCAAATCAACAAAAGGGTTACAAAAACTACCCCGTCTATTTTTTAGTTTACTGTATTGGCAACAAACTCAAAGAGTACATTAAAGTAGATTAAACCATGTGTTAGATGAAATTCATTCAATACTAAGCCAAATACTCATACCTTATTTACCAAAAATGGGAGAAAAATTCATTTGATAAAAATAATAAAACCAATCTGAATTTCGTAACAATAACAAAAAGCTTTTTTTCGGAAAAATTCAAAATACTTAAAATTTTTTATTAAAATTAAAGAAGTTATATAGCCACTAACTGACATTGTTTTTTCAATGTTCTTGATTGGTGTAGATAAGTTAGTTTACTCCTCAATGAGACGAATTTTTGTTTTAAATCCAAAAAAATATTATGGGAACGAAAAATCAGAAATTATAAACCTATATATGTAAATGAAAACAATTTTATTGCGTTATAATCATTATGTGACTTTCAAGTCACAACGGCCTATAAAATATTGCACTTCTGTGTGGAATAGCTCATATGTGAAAGTCCATAAAACAATGTGCATTTGGTGTAAGCCCTGAATGTGCATGCATCCATAAACATAGTTTGGTCATCACTGAAAAAAGCACAAATGATTTCAATCGGATCAAGTGGTTTCGCGTCGTTTTACTGCCAACAGTTTGCACAGCAATTATTTTGCTATTTCGGGTTGATGAGCCTAGCAGTGGTCATGAATACTATTATTGGTTGTGTTTGCAACGTCATAGAGTTAAGATCTATGCACCATCTCATGAAAAAAGCCATAATTATTTTGTAAAATGTCGATAAATTAAATGTGACCCGAAAGTTACACGGGCCCATAGAGGGTTGAAGCCACATGATAAAGCAACACTAGGGCTACTTCGGAGCCTTGTAATTTTGTTCTGACAACGAGGATGGTATCTGCTTAGGCAATCCCCTCTGCTAGCTTCCGCGCAGCACTTGTGGGGTGGGCATTTGGCCCCAGCGAAACTGACATATACCAGGACGTATTACACGACGACTCTTTAGTGGCATCGGGCCTACAATCAGAAATCCTCCTGTTCTGAAGCAAAGGCCACACCACCAGGCCACCGTCGGGTACTTTTGGAGACTCTAAAAATAATTAATATTTTATTTTAAATTTTATTTGTCGCTTTTATTAATATTCTAAATAGAATTTTAAAAGATAATAGCTGGCATTTGCATATTCTTGTCACTGAAGAATATGGCTTCAAGTCCAGTGCTCTGTTCTGTTATTTATAAACACATAGACACACAAGTCGTACTATTCATATTTTAATAACTTTAATCTTAATTTTAAACGTTATAAATGCAGAACGTGCATTTACTTAGAAATTCTAGTATTCTATATTCAATACTATTACTTTCGTTTCATATTATTAAAATTAAAGAAACAAATTGCTTAAAAAATCAAAAACTAATTTTTTAAGAAAAATTATAAAGGTGGTATTGTGCAGTAATACTCTATGATGGCTTTGAGAAAAAATGTAAACGTTTTAACTAATTTTTATTTATTTAAAAATATAATAGAAATTTTCAAAAATCATTTTTCTTATAAATGCTTACTATACAAAGATAATTATGTACAGCATCTTTTGTAATTCTAATTCTTGCAGCCTTCCCAAGGAACAGTGTGAAGATCCAAACAACAAACAATTTAAAAAAAGAACATCATCCCGAAAACATTTTCATCTAAAAAGTAATGTGAACAATAGCTTATTTTGTACAACTTTCATGTAATTCTTATAATTTTCACAAAATTCACGTAATTTAATATTTATATAACTTCATAAAAGATTTATGCTCTTTTTCTAGTTTCTTCAGAAAAGTTAGATTACTGACCTTGAACTTGACTCCGTAAACAATATGTCTTGACGTATAATTTACTGTGAATATTTAGTCACGAGGACATCCAGGGGATCACAAATTTACTAAGAATGAAAAAAAATCAACTCACTTTTTCTTAAAAAATTGATAATAATTTTTAAAATAACTGTTTCATTTGCTGAGTGTTCAAATTACATGCATTTTTGTAAAAAGAAATGATAAAAATAAAAAACATAGACACATTTGAGAAGATAGAAATTGTCTTGATATTGCATGTCCTTTTTTTTTAAATACAGCTTTTTCTTTTTTTTTCTTATGGCATACACAGTCTTCAATCTAATTATACAAAACTTCTAAAATAGATGGAAATATAGCAGCAAAACATTAAGATTCTAGTTTAAAATAAAGGTTTCAATACTTAAGAAAATGAGAGAATTTATAGAAAATAATTTTTAACTGTATATGTGTATAAGTCATATATATTTTTCTTTTTATTGCAGTAAAGTCAGACAAAAAAGGCAGACATATAAAACAGAATTATGCTAAAATTCCAATTTAATTCTATGAAAATTCAGAAAGATATTAGAATTACAACAAGCTGAATTTTAGTTGTTTTTTAAGAAAAGCTAAACTAAGAGAATTTTTTCCCTCTCGAATTTATATATATATATATATATTTGAATCTTTAGATAGTTATAATGAATGGTATAGAGAATAGCTATATGCTGAACACATGTGCATACTTAGGAATTAAATACAAGATTTAAATTTTAGCAAACCAGGCATCATAAATAATTAATTTTATTACATTATTTAGTATAGAAATGTATATATTAATCACTTTACAAAGTTTATTATTATTGTAAAATTTATTACATCAATCACTATGCAAAAATTATTACATTAATCACCGTACAAAATTTATTACATTAATTACTGTACAAAATTTATTATGTGGATTGCTATGCAAAATTTATTACATTAATCACCGTACAAAATTTATTACATTAATTACTGTACAAAATTTATTATGTGGATTGCTATGCAAAATGTATTACATTAATCATAGTACAAAATTAATTACGTTACATTAATCACTGTACAAAATCTATTATGTGGATCACTGCAAAAAATTTATTAAAAAGTTCACTATGCGAAAATTTAAAACATTAATCGTTAAATACTTGTAAAAGCACTCCGACCGTATAATCGTTTATTTAATCTGCTTTTGTGTTAGTTTAAAATATAAAATAGGACCACTTCTTGTTATAATAACGGCTGTTAATCTCAGGAGAATTTTCGGAATTATAGGTTATTCTTTCTCATAACCATAACCTTGATTCAAGACGTTGAGATCTAACTCAAATACGATGTTCCAAAGAATAATTAATGAGATGGATCTTTGGAATCTAAGCAGTTTAGTCCAATTCCTCATCTACCAAAGGCAGGAAAACAACTCATCACATCTAGTGCCTAGACGGTAGAAATATGATCATGTTGAAAGGTGAATGGGAAAGCAAAGGTGATTTGTCTAAATTATAACCTGAATTACGGCTACGAAATTTTCTAAACGAATGCGACTTGCATGGTTTTTTTCACAGGCATTAAATCCAAATAACGTGTAACATCCATACACCATTTTACTTCCACTAACGAGTTTTACTGTCAGCCATAAAATTTCATATCAATTATCCTCCCATATTTAAGATAATTAATGACCAGAGCACATCGTAATATTTTAATCATATAATACATATCAAATTTTATAATGTTTTATTTATAATGCTCATGCATAGTAAAAATGCGCATTACCAGTTTTATTGTCTAATTTACTATAATGTGATTTGTTTGTTATCGAATAATAATATTTAATTACTATCTGTACTGTGTAATAAATCCTTATTGCCAATTTTATTGACTAATTTACTATAATGTGATTTGTTTGTTATCGAATAATAATATTTAATTACTATCTGTACTGATAGTATTTTATTAATACACTTGACATTTCTTGGCTTTACCCGCGACTTCGTACGCATGGAAAAGCACACAACTAACCCAAAAACAATTTATTTACAGTGCGTACCTGAAATAAAGCAAAACCGTAAATCAAGTCCTTATTTCTTTAAAATCAAGTAAAATCTGTTTTATTCATCGATCGAGATTAAGTTTGAGATAACTACAACAGTGTTTGTTATACACAAAAGTTTTAAATTTTTAATTTAAATGAAAACACAGTTGTCAACATTACAATACGCTGCACATGATTGAATTTTCAACGCCAATTGGAACAACACATATGAGTGAATTTTCTACGTCAGTTGGGGTAACGCAATATAAATTAGAAATTTTTAATTTCCTTTACTCTGTTTTATTTAATTCATAAGTACTTCAGAATGAATACGAAAAATTGATTCATTAATAATGTTTCATTTTAAATGTATCAAACACTAATAAAATAAACAGAATCGTCTGAAATAATCGAAAACCTGTTAAGCCTAACGTCATTAGCGAAGGGAAGAAAACAAAAAGTCTTATTTGATGGTTGGGAAAATAGTTTTGGCGGGAAAGTGAAAAAAAATGTCGCTTTTACTATTTTCCTCACAATTTTTCATTTTTTTATTTCTCTAAGAACCTTTCTCGTGTCTTAACGGAAATATAAAAAAAAATTAGCCGAATGAATATCGAGCCGTCCTTGAGTTTTGAGCTTAGCAACACATTTGGCGATTCATTTTTATTTACATAAATAAAGATGAATGTATGTCTATATGTGTTATCGCTGTACAGGTCAGATCGTTTGGTCTATCCCTAGAAAATTTGGCACATACAAATTGTCGAGCAAGATATACTTCAAAATAATTTTTTAATTTTTTATTAATCTTTAATTTATTAAAAATTAAGCTAAATTTTGGCGTTTTTCTATAGTAACTTTGAAAAGAGTTATCGAACAAAAATAATATCAATATCATTTCCAAATTTTTAAAAAAATTGCTTCTTAATGATATCAACTTAACATTCATGCGAATCTACCTTGATTTTTTTTGTTTAATATCCCACACTCGATTACATTGTTTTCCTGGAGTTAATTTTTCATCAACTTTTTCATCAAATCATTTTATTCCATGTTGGAAAGCTAAAGAAAAAGGATTTTGCTTAGTGTCTGAACAGTTTATAAGAAGGATAAAAAAGAATCA
>JAOUZG010017696.1:1264334-1300266 GCA_026289955.1 Argiope argentata | reverse complement strand
TATATATATATATATATATATATATAACCGGATATTTGTGTTTTTAATAATGGTATGTCATCATAAATCACCATTAGAAAAATTTATGTATAAACTGTGCGAAGCATATATAAAATAATTAAAATTAAATGATCTTAATGTTTGATAATTTGCCTAAACCATGAATTTAGTTCAGTTCATTTATTTATGCGCCTCATTTTAAAGCAACGCTAGAGATAGTTTGTGGCGGGCCTCGTAATTCTGAACCAGGGTCAGAAGACGGGGACGACTCAGCTCCAAACCTTCGTCCCACCCTCAGGGGAAGGAAGTTCGATCGCGACGGATTTAACTTACTCTTTACCCGCTTATACGACTGTTATTTTTAGATGAACGGGTCTCGGACCTCATTTCTTGCAGTTCTGAAGTCAAAAGCTTACTACCAGGTCACCATGGCAATTATCTCTATACAATTTAATTAAAACTAAATATAATATTTTCGGCGAACCAACTGGTCGCCAAAAAAGACTACTTATCGTACAAATATGCAGGTGTATTTGGCATTTTTTAACTTTAATATAATTAAATATAATTATCTGATGATTTAAGTTTCGAAGAATATTAATTTACAGAAAACGCTATTTATTTAAATCTCTTAGAAAAATAAAATTCATATCACTGCAATGATAATATCTTTCTGCATCTAAATGTTATTCAACTAGAATTGTTAAGTAAGCTTCTTTATATATATCTGATTTCAAAATCATGTAAAAGTCGTGTTATGTTTCTTACATTTCAAATTAAAACATTATTAAAATCCTCATGCTCCTCTGAATACCTTAAGCATTTACTTTGAATTTTAATATTATGCTTTTTGCTTCAAATTCTGAAATTTCGTTTAATTTACTCAAACATTTTAGGTGGAATAACAAAAGAAAAAAAAACCACGCCATAAATTGTGAAATAAAAAAGATGCTTTAAATCATCTCGAGTCTGCGTGTTGTTTTTACGAACAGTGTTATGCATGTCCTGCATAAGAAATTGACGAAACTACAAAAAAATTTATGTAAACGAAATGAACCCAGATAGTCTTCACTCATCAATTTTGGCCATTTCTCTAAGTACCCTTTTTGCAGATTCTTCACGATTAAATATGAGCTACTGAATATCCTTTACATAGTCAAGAACTGTCAACTCAAACTGCCTGAAAAAACTTGGAAAATATGCAGATTTTAAAGCTAACAAACACTTTAGAATACATAAATATTTGGCTTGTCAACTAAATTTCGTCAACTGCAAATTTAAAGAGCAACTTTCTAGCAGGTGTGATTCAAAACAAGTTTTAAAAATACGAATTTTTCTCGAACATATTTTACAGCTTCTACGCGCTTCGAAAGGGAAAAGAAAAGGGAATTTATTTCATGCTTTTATAATGTTCTATTATTTGATGTTTACGGCTTAATCCGAGTCTAATATCTAATGCAACAGACATTCAGATATAAATATTCGTTGTTGTTTTTTAAATCTTTTTTACAGATCTAGAGCTGGGGTGGCCTGGTGGCTCCTGGTTGAATCCACAGAGTAACCGCCGTATAAAGAGGTTTCTTGAAGTCAGTCTAGGCCAAATGTCCCCCCACTGGTGTGGAGAAGCAGCTCCGGCTCAGGTGTCATCCTCGTCAACTGATAGCGGTTCAAAATCACGAGTTGCGTAACAAAATAGTTCTAGAGTTACTTTACAACGGGAAGTTAATATAGCTAAACTAAAAACTAAAACTTAACTTACTAAGCTTAAACTAAAAACTAAGCTTAAACTAAACTAAGCTTAAACTAAACTAAGCTTAAACTAAAAACTAAGCTTAAACTAAACTAAGCTTAAACTACTTAAAACTTAACATAGCTAAACTTAAACTAAAACTTACAGATCTATTTCAAAACAATTTTTATGTCTTCAAATTTACTAATAATTTTTATGGTGATTGTATAAATAACCAGGTGGAGTGGTCTTCACAAAACTCTCTCGCATGCTCTCTAATAAAGGTGAATTTTGTTTTAGATGCGTTTTTCCCAATCGATTTACACTTTAATTTTTAAGCCGATGGGTGCGTCCCTTGTTTTTAAGTAAAGCCAACTAAGATCAAAAGTATGTCTTAACTACTCACGCATCACAATCACTTGCACATCCCCTTTTTACAGGGGGCACATTCACACACCTCAGAGATAGAACAGATAAAAAACAACCCTGCCCGAACCGAGACTCGAACCCAGGACGCCCAGACAAAGTGGAAGATGCGTTACCACTGTGCCAGAATGTCAGTAAACAATTTTAAAAGGTCAAAAATCAACATGAAAAATCAATAAAAAAGTTAATAATTAATTAATTAATTAATTATTAATCCAGTTATACAATTTATACTTTCATGTTACTTTAAGTACAGATATAGTTGAAAGATGCTATTATTTGTAATTTTAAATAGTGTTTCTCCAACACTTATATCCCAAATAATTTTTTTAGTTGTACTTTAAAAAAGCATTTATACCTTTTAAACATTTAAAAGAATATGTTAAGAGAAACTCTCCGATATAAACGAAAACATCGATAATAAAGCATTGCCAGTGTTTTAATAACAACTATAGTCAATCATATACATTCAAATAATTTTGTATTTTTGACTTTAAACATTAATTGTAGATCTGCCTTTTTCTTAATTTTAGCAAACAATTTTCTAGCAACTCTGTTCCAAGATAATTTTTTTTAGATTTTATATTAATTAATTTTTAATTTTAAAAATATAATAATTATGAAAGTGGAGAAAGTAAGAAAATGTCTAACATTTATGTTTACGAAAGTGAAATTTCTACAAAAAATTATTGTTTTTCTATCACTTTATGAATAAGCTATACAAATACCCTTGTTTGCTCAGAAACAACTTTGATTTCTACTTTATATCTCTGTTACAGCCTTCCTTTATTGCTGTGACTGTTTATGTTATTTCATTCTTCAGATATTTAGGCACGGTTATTCAGAATTTCAATTTCAATTGTAATAATTGCTTTTTAAAAAAAATTTAACTGTAAACAAACGTATTCAGCTCTCATAATTACAAAGGTAATCCTATACAGTCAACTTTCTAATAATTGCTGTTTTTTGTATCTGCAGATATCATCGGTTTTTCTCTAAAATAAAATACATTATATAGAATTCGGAAAGTTAAACTATATGTGGATCTTTTTTTGTATTTACTGCTTTATATTTGAAGATATCGTCAGTTATCATTTTGATGAAAATATTTTAAAAGATTTGCTCGAAAATAAAATTAATATTCGCAAACTTTAAAAGAAATTAACTTCATAAAACTTTTTTTGTTCTTTCTTGTGTCTTCCATGTAAGATAAAAAGGTAAATGTTTAATGGTAATAACAACAAACACTAATTTAATACAAATCAATTTTTTATACTCATAACTTCATGTATTCAAAATATGTTTTTATTAAAATTTCATTTTACAATTTTTTAAAAAGTTGCATTATAAACAGCTTTTATAGTTTCTATATAATCGGAAAGGAAGAGAAAAGAGTGTTTAATACCCACAATGACGAATTATTATTTTATAAGTACAATTTATTCAGTGCTTTTAATTTTATTTATCGGATAGATAGATTGTAAAGTAGTATATAATTCAAAAATTTTAAAATTAATATTGTTATAACATAAATTTTAGAATTTTTTTATAACTATGAATTTTTAAAAATTTAGCTTTTATAATTTATTTCAAAAAAATTAAGAAAAGAAGTCCAACCCTTATAATTATGAGAAAATAATTCGATATACACAATTTATTATGCCCTTATTACTTTGTGTATCAGAAATATAAATATCAGTGTTTATAATTTCAGTGTGAAACTTTCCAACAATATTGTTTCAAAGCAAGTTCACAAGATGTGAATCAAGTTACATTTAACTAATAATTTAAAAAAAAAACTCCTTATAGCAGAATTTTACAACTACTTATGTAACTTCGGAGTTTTGAAAACAACTTTTACATTTTATATCTAAAAAAAATTAAATAGGAAAAAAGGAAGAAAGAAAGAAAATGAAACCTTTGATGGTAAATTTCAAGTTATCCTGTGAGAACATTATTATTTTTAAGGCATTATTTGTCGTAATTAATTTAATTCATTAACTAGTTTAAACAAGTTTGAAACAATTACGAGACTTTTCTATCGGTCTCTATCCCCCTCTCTATGTATGGATATATATAATGATAATTTTTTTACCTTCATTTTCAGTTTTATTAGCTGGCAAACAGAGCTTTGGAGCTCGACCAATTTTGAGATGAAATAACAGCTATGATGTCATAGTTCTACGTCAACCTTTTAAAAACGCATCTGCTGTCAAGGAAGCATAAGTAATAATAAAGCAATACTGGTAAAAGCGGTTCAACCTTTTTAAAACTCGTCTGCTCTCAGAGAAACTTACATAATAATAATGCAATACTGGTTAAAGCAGGGAAAAATAATTTTTTCCGTGAATTTTGGAGGCATCAAAACCTTTTAATCAAAACAACATCATGTGCTCGCCTGATAATAAAGCTACATAATTATGGAAGCTAATCTGGTATACACAATTTATTCTCTTTTTATTATTTTGTTAAAAAGTATATAGACATCCATTTTTATAATTTTAACCAGAAACTTTTCGAAAATGGTGCTTCAAAATTTTTTATAGCTGTAAACATTTTTTGAATTTTATTAATAATTTTTATAAGGGAAACAGAAAATTTTCAATGCTCATAATATCGATTGTTAATATTCGGCATATAATTCATTTTATGTCATTTTTTAATGCCTCAGATATAGGGTAAAAATCTTTTTTCATATCAGCTAAAAACTTTCCAATAGTTCAGTTTCATAAGAATTTTTACAGCATTGACATTTTATAGAGATGAAAGCAAAGGCAAGAATGAAATATTTTAGTGTGCACACTGGCAACCACTAGTCTCGCACATAAAACTTATAATGTGACTATTACTCTATAAGCCAGATAGGCTAACACCGTTTTTGTAATTTTAACTACCAACATTCCAAAAACAACGTCTCAAAATAACTTTCATACCAACTAGTCTTTTTGCAGAAAAAGCTTTCAATAACTTCTATAGAAACGAAAATCTCTAATATTCATTGGATTATCTTTTTTCAGTCTTCACATAAAAGAAAAGGCAAATAATCATTTTTATTACACATTTAAACCAATTTGATAGATAAATTTTTTTCTGTATCTACTTCTTTATGTATGGGATATACAAAACCCATTAATTATAATTTGAAAGAATAAATTTTCAACAGTTGTATTTCAAAGCCGTTGGTTATTGATATGAATTTTTTAAGATTTTTTAAAGTAAAAAAGAATAATTATGAAAAATAAGAATAAGAATTTATTGTGAAGAATATGAATATGATATACATGATTTGTTCTCGGTTAATCACTTAGTACATAAAATATACAGATGTATAATGATTTCCCAATTGTGTTTATTTAAAAAAATTATGTTTCGAATTCTTTCTTATAATATTTTTTTTGTAGTTATTGCATAAATTAAAGTGAATAGAAAAAGAACACATTTAGTGTTTATAATGACGAACGCCAAACGATTATATAAATACATTCTGCACCTATTTCTGCTTGGATCAGATATACAAACATTTCTGTTTATAATTCCAACTCACAACTTTCCAACAGCTGTTTCCAAAATAAAGAAGAAGAAAAAAAACTTTTTTATAGTTTTTAACTCTTTTTGCCAGCAACAATCCGTTGCTGCAATCATCTTTCGCGGTTGCGTCTGTTTCGAGAAACCTCGTTAAATCACGCTGTTTGAGAGAAGGAGCAAACGATATTTCACTAAGAGTTTTTTTGGAAGGCGTAAAAACCTCTCTACGGAGGATGAAGAAGAGGAAGAGGCAGACGCATTGGCGGGAAAGCGGCCTGCCGATCGGCGCATGCGCGGTGGGGGGTGAAACTCTCCGACCGAGTCTCGCTGTTCCTCACTCGCTGTCGAGACCGTATGCGAGCGAGTGCGCCATGAAAGATTCCGTGCCTGCCATCGTCGACCAAAAGGGTGACACCAAGGTGCTCCCCGAAGACGACGACCCCTGGGCACCACCCCTGGAATTCAACGAACAAGGGCCCAGATGGGGAGGTAGGTCATTTATATGTCTCTCATGTACCGAAGTTGAGATGTATCACCACTCTGTCAGAGAGGCCTGTCATCCGGCTAATCATATTATTGTTGCTAATATATCGGTATTCATTGTTTTTTTTACACCTGTTAGACGATTGCAAAGCACTTTCAATGATTCTGCTCCGATATCAATTGTTTTTATTATTAGAATGCAAATTTGGATAACAATCGATTTGCCTGTACATCTTAGTATATAATTCACAACGATCGAATTTGTTTGTTATTTTCGCTGAAAATAAAGTAATATTTCGAATGTAGAACGTTAAAAGAGAGAGCGATGCGCTTATAAAGATAATATATGTTAAGAGAGAAAATTTCTAGTAAAAAATTAATGTACCAATGAATATAAACTACAGCTAAGTATATTTGTTGCCGGTAGATGCCGCCTATTCGCTATCATTAACGCGCATCTTTCCTTCTATTTTCAATTTTAATTTTAATTGATATTTCTTTCAAATTATTCAACAAATTTAGATATTTATATAAGTAAATATATTTTTGATTGTTTCTCCATCGATTGAGTAAAAGACCGATACATGGAGGGAGTTAATAGCTTCTACTTTAAAGAATACAACATTTTAATCGAATATTTAACTAATGTAGTACCGAATTGCTTATTTTCAATAATAAAGAACTCCGAAACATTTTCAAATGAATCAATATATTTGATATAAACAAATTTCCGTTGGTATTAATTCCTTCGATTTATATAAACATCACCGACATGCTTGTTCGTTCATCGAATGTCATATCACCGTTTGTTTTGATTAATGATCATACCAATAGTGGATGGTAATTTAACAACTGTTTTATAATTTTATCAAAAGAGATTACATATTTTTATATCTAAAAGCTATGTATATGAAAATTTTTGGTTATTTGACCTTTCTAAAGAGCCATGGCGGTATCCCCTGTAGTTTTCCGAAAGAGGGCGTTTGTGAGATTTCTCCCCCTCTGATATATCCAACAAGTTTTAAACAAAACAATTACTAATTAATATGGTTATTCAACTGACCGTTAGTTTGATAACTTGTTAGCCATGTTTTTAGAATGCGTCAGTTCTGTTAGCATTCCCAGTGGTATATCTTAGAATTAGGAACGCATGATGCTACCTGTGCATGGCGGCTTGCTGTTAGTGATGCAATCGGGACGATGATGATAGAGTGAATCTGTGTAACATTTGTAGTTTTGTTTTGATTGGCAGAGCAAAGAGCTGTGACCTTTCCAGTGGCGTGTACGATGCGCCGGTGTTTTTAGAACGTGGAGGACTCGCGAAATTTCCGGAAGTGAGCGTTGTTCCATCGATCCGCGAACTCCCCGCCTCCCCCCTCCACTGCCACTCCACCCCAATATGCCGGAATGGGAAACCTTTCTCTTCACACGAAGTGTTGGAGCGATTTATAGAACATTTTTCATCTTTTTTTACTTATTTTGTTTAACTGACATGAAATGCAACTTTGAACTTTGGCCGAGTGTTCTAAATAGCCGAGTCCAATCTAGTCACGCTTGCCTGGACTCACTTTTATTGATTTGTTCAAGATATCAATGCACATTGATCGAAAAATAACAGATTTCTAATAAATCAGACATCATAGAAGCTTTGAACCATAATTTTTCACTTTATTTCCAAGTAGAAGAACTAGATTTTCTCTCATTGCATCGAAAAAAAGAAATAGAACGATAGATATTTCACTTGCAAACGATATTTTTGTTTTCATGTTATGTGAATTCGCCAAATTGGCACATTTTTGTTTGTTTCGAGACACGAAACTCGCCAAAAATGCCAAATGTGATTATTGATGTTCTTGATGAGAGGAGCAAAACAAAATTGATGAGCAATAAATCGAAGTTTTAGCAGTGAGAGTCGTGACACTGGTACCGCATTTTGATCATTAGGATTCATTGCGATGGCTCACAGAATTTTTAGATGACGCAGCAAATTGATATTTAAGCACACTAGAAATATCTCTATATTTATCATGCAAAAAGGATCTTTAAAAGCCATTTCAACGTTATAATAATTTAAGCTGAAATCAAAACCAATGAATATGACATGTACAACACAATCTTTTTAACAGCAAAGCATTGGTATCAAAATAATGATTGAAAATGATCGATGTGCTACTAATGCTGTCTGTTTGATTTTCACGTATATACTTTCATTTTTGCTTTTATGACAATGCTTTAAAATAACAGATGAAATGTTAGTGCATTTGAAATTGAATAATGAATTTAAAATATAGAAAGAAATTAATTATCATGCATTAATTTATTGTGAAGTTTAATAATAAAACCAAACAACTATTATTTATCTTGACAATTTATTAGTGCTAAGAGTTGTTAGCAAACAACCACAAGTTTTTTACCTTATAAATCTATCTAACCAGTGATCGCCTTTACTCTATATTCTTCCATCTTAGAAATAGCAATTGTTAAGAAAAAAAAATTCTGAAGTATTTGAAAATCAGGCATTAATTATAATTTCGAATGTTGTTCGATATTTCAGATATAAAATCTTTCATAGCGACTCAATCATTAAACTAGTTTTGAATCACACAAAAAAATGTCCGGAAAAAATTATTTATGATTTGTTATAGATATTTTTCATGATGTACTTTATATAATTCAGCTGTTCCATTTGTTTTTGTTTTCAAATGGCTTCGTTCCATTTTGAATCATATTTCCAACAACTTCTTGCCATTTATGAATGTGTTCATAAATTTTTAACTTCGGTTACAAATCTGAACATTTTAATTTTATCTAAACTTTTCCTAGTTTTAACTTAGAACCGTGACGCATTGTGCCTAGTATGATAAACATTTTTGAGGGAGCATGATTAACAATCGTTCACTCCTTTTCCACTTTTAACGCAAGAAATTCGATCAGTATTGCCCCGAAAAATCCTTACTCCCATGAATTTGAAAGAAACTATTTCAATCTACAGGAGTCACTTTTTTTTCGTTACTGTCTCCTTTAATTTCTTCAGGATTATTAAGTTTACTAAGTAATTTTGCTTTATTAAATTCTTAATTCTAGCAAATGTATATTTTCAGCAATGAATAAATTAGAATTCATATTTTATTAATCATTCTGATTCTATTTAACCACGCCATTTTTCTGATAATGAGATGCAAGGGATTTTAGAATTTTGAGGTATTCCGTAAGCTTGCATTTGGTGCGCAGCACGTTGATTACCAAATACAATTGTCTAGTTGACATTCCATTCGGATTTTTGAAATATTCGGGCAGAAAAATTCGATTCTTAAATGCCTAAGATGAATGTTATCATTTACGATTGGTAAATTCATTATTTAAAAATAAAACAAGTTGAAGGAAATTTTCTTATCGGAAAGGCTCTCTCCTTGACTTTTTCGTAATCCTCCACAATATGCTCTTTTTAGGCTTAGTTTCATCATCTCATAATTCGTTCTATTTTGTTAAATGTTGAATACAGATTTACAGTTTCAGCTACAAATTATTGTGTTGAATTTCATTTACGCAAAATATTGCATTGTTGATCTTTCTAATCCTGTACACGGGTGGACAGACAATCAGATTTTCCTTTGATGAATTATGTCCAAAATTTTGACCCTGGTTTACAATTCCCTGATAATTTAAAACCAAACGATAAATTTCATCCAAATATTTCAAATATTTTTCATCCAAATATCCAAATATTTTATCACGTTTTTGAATCAGCGTGCTTACTTGAGTAGGGATGGACATACAGACTTTGTTTTGACAAATTTGATTCAAAATTTGCTATACATTTAGGAATTTAGTGGTAACACTATATGCCAAATTTTGTCTGTCTGCCTTATTTCTTTAATTGTCGTTCCAAAACTGAATAGAAACTTCCTATTACTTTCCACAGACAGAGTATAAAATTTCAATTGACTTACTCGTTCAATTTTCGAGTTCACTAAAGAATTTATATCATTCCAGAAATGTATTTTTTTCTCATTTGGCGATATCTAAAACTTGCAGAATCATCTAGTTATCGTTGTAGAATTCTTGACAATTACAATCCTCCCTCTCTCTGTGCTATGTATATAGGAAGGTTTCAATTCCAAGGTCATTACTGACATATTATTATCATAAATAGTATTATGAGTATTTTGCTATGTGAATTTTTGTTAAACGATATCATACATTTCGTTCACTGAACTCTTTACAAAATCCAATGTGGTTTATTTATTGGAATATTTAATCCCATTATTTTCTAAGATATCCAATTTCCTGAGCGAGTGATCGACCGCAAGTTTGTTTTAACAACTCAATGTATTAAAAAAATGTGTATATATCTTAATCTGTGGAAGATCTTTTCGCCGAAATGGATTTTTTTTCCTTCTTTGTAACGATTTTTCCCCCTGAAACAACTCGACTGTGAATAGCGAGAAGTACATTCCAGGAAATAAGAGATGGGCTTTTCATTCCGTAGCTACGTTTTAGTGCGTTGCCAAGAGAAATTCTGATGTGCATGGAAATATAGCATCGGTTTGAACCAATATTGTATTTAATAGAATATGAATGGATATACGTTATACTACAACTTATGTTGTTTATATCCTTGCCTGTATCAAAAAAGACATACGAAAGTAACATTTGTAATGATAGAAAACACAAAATATAGAGCATAAAAAGTAAAAAATAGTCAAAGAATTTTATTTCACAAGCTCATGTTCAGACGGAAAGTTTAACGAGTCTTGAACCTACCAAGTAGAGTGAAACAATAAAATAATGAATGAAATATGAATTTACAATGATCAAATTAAATATCAAATAAAGTAGAGGTAATTAAATTCACTCTAAAATTGAGTACTCCTTCCATTATTAAGGACTAGAAAATATAATAGATAGAATTATAAAATAAAATATTCTTAGAATAAGTTTTTTTTCATCCAGAAGGTAATTCTTCAAATAAATATATAATGGATATTAACAGTAAAACTCTATACTAGTAACCCCAAATAGTCGTCAAAACTCCAAAATAATGAAATCATAATGCCAGATTCAAGAAATTTAAACATAACCTTAATAAGTCTTAATCAATTTCGCTATTAAAAAAATTGGCAGACGAATTTCTTTCTAATTATTAAAAGTAGAATAAATCTAGAGGATTACGATATTTTGTTGATGATTTGGCATCAAGAAAATTTTTCTGAAGATCTAGAGCGGCAAATCAAAGAGAAAAAATAGACAATTATCCAATTTTATTTTCTACTTTAAGAGTGTTTTTGTTCTCGTATTTGATTTTCAAGTACCGTGAACTAGAATTCATTTAAATTAAAATTAAGTATCATATAAATTTCAGAATATAGTGTTTGAACATTTTTAATGCTTCTAATTCCGCATGCAGACCTCCTTTGTCTTATTTGTCACCTTTGTCGCTTAAGACCACTTTTGTCTTATCACACGGCAAAATACCATCTACACTTTCGTGGACAGTCTTCGATTTATGCCAACAGGCAACCGGTCAAGCAAGATTTTGTTCTTCGTGAGCTTTTCCTAAACAGCTTGAAAATATAGAGATAGTGACCGAAATATCGTTTGCAAAAGAAATCCAACCAATCATGTGAAACATAATAACGTAGTGTGCCAAAAATGGGAGGATTGACGCTCACTAAGTAGGAGCAATGAATAAAGAGCGATAAATACACCATTACTTACACCTACGTTTTTAGAATTACCAGACAGCAAATACTCAAGTGACGTCATTTTCGTGGTCGTTTGTCCACCAAAGTGTAGACGGTATTTTGCCGTGTGATAGGGCCTTTACAATTAACTGATTGGGTTACAAGTTAACGAGCTTTTCAAAAATGTATATTAAAGTATTTAGATTATATTAAAAATTTGGTATACAATTTTGTGCAGAATGGCTTGTAAATTAATTTTTTTTAGTATCTCAAATATTGAAACAATTTCTTTGTAGGTGATTCGTAATTATATGATATTTTACTTTTTTATTATACTTTCTTCTTAAAAATTGTTTACATAAAGATTAAATTAAAATTACTATAAAAGATATGATTTTTAAAATTTATAAGGGAAAAAGGAGAGTGAGATCTGAATTGTAAAAGATATTTATAAAGTTTTATGTAGTCCTCATCAGGATCTTTACAAGGCATGATGTCCAAGATTTAACTTTGGAATGTAGCTTCATAATCGTTTCTGAAATCAATAATAGCACGCTAAACCTATTCAAGATATAAAATAAATTATTTCTGAGAAAATGCTGTATAAATTCAATTTCGATTGAAATTTTGCTTTCAAAATAAGTTTGAAATAATTTCAACAAAACTATAAATTGCAAATTTTTATATACATATTCTTTTATCATATATTCTCAGAAACTGATCTTTTTTTTTTTTTTTTTTTTGGAATAACAAACAGTTGACTTGATATTGTAGCCACTGGACAAACATAACGGTGTGTGTTATCTAACGTATAACCGTAATAAATTGGGATTTGAAGTCATTGAATTTTTACATTCTCTTACACGATTGAGTGCAATTTTCAACGGAACGATACATGGTAATAAAAACTGTTTTATTTGCTTTTAATAGTAGATATTTATTAGAAATTATGTAATGCTTTATAAGCCAATGGAATTGCAATTTGCAATGATACATTTTTTGTTATTCTTTATATAAATTCTTTAGGCAACATAAAGAATACTTGAAAATTATATGTTGAAAAAGCCGCTTAAAGCGTTCAATCATTGCACCAAGCTTGGCGCTTAGCTGTTACTTAGATAATAAAAAATATTTTTAAAAAATTTGATCTATATTTTTAATTAATTTATAATTAATTGAAATGTTAACATTGTTCTCGAAACCTCCGTAAGATATTATCACAAGAAATGAGGCAAAAATGCTTAAATTTAAAATTTAAATAAATTAGGATTACCGTAAAACAAATTGTACTTTGTAATTTTTCAAAACTAGTTTTAAACATAATTTCATAACAACACATTTTCTTTATGCGGGCGAATATCACAGAATAATGAAGTTGTGAATACAATTAATTTGAATATTTTAACAACTTTCGCGCTCCTAAACAAAAATGTGCCTGTTAATAATTAATGCTTTTACACATTTCAAAACAATGGATGCCATTTTATCATAATTATGTTTGCAGACGATTTTCATTTGTAAGCTGCATATTGAGGAAAAGAAATGAAAACACTTCGAAACTTAACAATTGATGAAATTTTTTAGAAAAAAGTAAATAAAATCGTTTTGCTATTGTATCAATTTGAATCTCTCAAAAGAATGTGATTTTTCCATAAAATTAAAGTTTATGATATTTAATTATTAAATGTATTCTTTCAACGGAGAAATTTATATCTACAAGAAGTTTTATATGAAAGGCAAAAATGAATTTAATAGCTCAAAATAAATAATAACAAATATTTGAAAAATAGCTGTACAGCGCATGTGCATTAATTTTAGTTACGATTATTTTTACTTGTAAGTAAATAAATGAATAAACCGTGAACTTTTTATTTATGTATTCTTGGATAGTTGTTTTGAGTAGAATTAATAAATATTTAACTAGTTAAATTAAAAAGCTATAATAATGTTGTTTGGTATCAATATGATGTTTATAACTTGGAATATGTCGGACCTAGCTCATTCAAAAGAAAAGCTATCACTTTTTGAGCGATTAAAAATTAAAATTCCCTCTTTCAGCTTAGGTTGTGGTGACCTAATTGTGAGATCTCTGTTTGGTACCGAAGGAGGGGGGGCATCATTTTAGAATTTCTTTATAGCTTACTCCATTAAATTTGCTCTGGCTAAGATTATTTTTCTTTAGCATGGTTCAGAAGTTAGGATATAGTGTGCTGGTTCAGGTTATGCCATAGCCATATTCAATATTCTAAACTATAGCAAAACCCAATTCATGAAATAGACTGAGTGTTGGTTTGAATCTGCATTTTAAGCCAACCCTTGGAGACTATAAAAACAATTAGTGCTTGCATACATATTAGCGTTATATTTCGGTGATACATAATTTGTGACAAAATAAACATATGGGGGGGAATGCCGAGAAAAATGAAAATATTTGATGAAGATTACCATCTTTCAATTTTCTGCTCCCTTTTACCTTAAATAGATTTACAAACTAATTTTTGCATGTAATGATTATCTTCGAGATATTTAGAAGTCCTATATTACTCACAATCCATTGTAAATAGTAAATATTCAGTATGTCAAAAATATTATTTACAGAATTTACATGACTGTCAAGCTCTGAGGAATAAGCAATGTACATAAACCTATGTCCGTTTCAATCACATCCTTATGAATATTTTCCATCCTTATGAATATTTATTAATATTTGCAGTACGGGGAAAGTACTCTTATGAGTACTTTCCCCATATTGCAACCCATCACATCCTTATGAATATTTTTTAGACATTTATAATGTTGGATATCGTAGAAATAGCAGAAGATATTCATGTTCCAAATTAACAATCTTAGTCAGTACAAAATTGTGAAGATCCCATTCCAGCTTAAGTAAATACAAACTTTTCTTTGATGCAGCCATGAATTTTTCTTTCATGCACATAATTTTGTTTTCAATAATATAGTCACTTTTATCCATGAAACGCTTCCTTTTTTTGCTTGCTAATCTTATTGCTATATCACCACGTGATTTTAATTTTGGACACAAATCCCAACACAAAACGTCATACGACATACACAGGTATACGTCCTGATGTGCTGCAGGAGAGCGTTAAATTTATAAATGACCTTTTGAAACACCCTGTACCTTTCGAGAATGACGATGATGACATCATTTTATATTAGGAATCGTTCATTTTTAGATCTGTTTTGCGTCATTCGTTTCCGCACGTACTGAAAGGCATACCACTGGGACGTGACGCTCTGACAGCCATGAATGTTTGCTCCACAGGGAGTCTTTATTCTAACAACACGATGTTTTAAAAAATTACAAAAACACACACACTGAACAACAAATATTTTTTAAGGACTATTTCATAATTGGTATTGATTTTTTAAAACCTAATCCATCATTAAAAAACATTTTTAGGCGCTGATGACGCAATCCTTTCTCTTTATTGCAGTCTGCTGCGGAGAACGTTCCTCTTGGGGTATCCCCCCATCGATCCGTTTTTGTAGACGATGCATCCCTCTCCATGCTCCGCCGACCCCTCGCTTGGAGCGGCAAATCGAATTTCGGTGTTAATGTTCCGCAGAACTGACATTCTCTGAGCTGCTAATCCCTGTTCACCAACATTTGTTGATTTTGACGTTTTATTACAATTTTTATAGTCCAAAAGTAAAAACGTTTGGAAGCTTGGACGATTTTGAGATGAAATAACAGCTATGATGTCATAGTTCTGCGTCAACCTTTTAAAAACACATCTGCTGTCAAAGAAGCATACGTAATAATTAAGCGTTTCCGGTAAAAGCGGGTCAATTTTTTAAAAACGCGTCTGCTTTCAGAGAAGCATACGTAATAATAATGCGATACTGGTAAAAGCAGATAAAAATAATATGCGATTAAAAGAAATTGATTAATATTGCCATTTATGATTAAATGCCTACGCGATTTCGAGCTCCAATTATTCGTTTTCTTCAATTATACAAAAACCCCATACGAAAACATCATGTTTTCATATGACAAAAAAAATGGACAATAATCAAATAGAACGAACAATTATAGTTCCAATGAAGTTTGTTTTAACCTTTTTTTATATTTTGAGATTTTTTTTAATTTAATACTATTTCCCGAAATATTTTAAGAACTAATTCTAAAATGCATTCATATATTGTTTTTTTTTCAAGGGTTTTTGTTAGATAAATGCACAAACTTTTCTTCCTAATTTAAAACAAAAATGATGAAAACTCTTTTCATTGATATTGTTTTCAAGGCGAGTCCAAATATTTTATTCCCGAATCCACGAGCAGAATGTTTACGTTTTCGCTGACTTGACAAGTTGCCAGATGAGTAGCGAAGACTCCAAGAATCATGAAAATTATTTTTATTCGGTTTAAATTTTAATGAGATCGTTTGCTGTAAACTTCCCAATTTCTTTCTATTTTTTAAACGTTTTTTTTTCCTTTCTTTTTTTCTTTCTTTTTGTTGTTTCGTTTTTATCGTCTGAATTTCAGATTGAAATATCATTGGCGAGAATAAAAAATAAGCTTTCGAAATGAATGTTATTTTTTATTTGATTTCGTTTTTTTATGGAATTTTGATTTATTTTATATGAGTGTATCTTTTTTTTATTTCATCAACATTCATCCCGTGCAAGTGCCATTAATTAAGTTATTGAGATTTGAAAAAATAAAGACTGAAATCTATCCAATTTATTAACACTAATACACATTCTACCCAGTAAAATAATCTATAAACTTGCTTTTTTAATGCTTATTATAATTTTTTCAAAGACGAAGCCTTTTGAAGTATTGAAATACATCAACAGTAACGTTTTCTTCAAACTCTAATCCCTTTATATTGCATCAAATGGTATTGCAATTTCTTATTGAGAAAGTATTTTTAATAACCTCATCATCATTATCTTCACCATACACGTAATGTCTTCAGTGAATTTTGTAACAGTTAACAATATGTCATTCACTGTAGGATATTGAGAAATCATAACCCATCTGCCATAATTAAAGTAGAGAAAAAGAGACAGCTTTTTCTTTCTTCAACGTCCCTCATGTTTTTCAGATTTTTTACAACCACACACCTGATTGTTTTTTTAGAGATAAGTTAAAAATTCAACAAATAGAGAAAAATAAAAATTTCCAAAAAAAGAAAAGTTTAAAAGCTTTATGGATGGGGACTATACTTCGTAATATAGAAAACAAATAATATGGAAATGTCGTTCAAAGAAAATGTCATTACATGTATTTTTTAATAGAGAATCTTTTGTTTATCACCAGGTTTCAGCCGAATATTTTAATTCAAGAATAAAAAGAGACAGAAAAACAGTAGAAAAGCTTTATGCATGGGAACTATATTTCGTAATATGGAAAATAAATAGCATGGAAATGTAGTTCATAGAAAATTTCATTACATGGATGCTTTTAATAAGGAATCTATTGTCTATCACCAGCTTATAGCAGAATATTTTAATGAAGATACTTTTATCTTGTATGGTTTTGGAGAAAATATATAAAATACGTAAAAAAAGGGAGCGACGTAAAATATTTCTGTATCCTAGCATTGTTATACGTTATAGGCATGAATGTAAGATGCTTTCATTTCAATAGCAAGACATAATTATTGGCATGAACATGTTATAAAATGATTTCACTACGACCATTTGAATTGTGTTAAGGGTCTGACCTCTAACTAAAACATAACATAATTCATTGTAATACAGTGAAGTACAAACAAAATGTATTAATATCATCTTTTGTTCTTTTTTGATGCTTTGACTGTTAATCTTTCTTCATCAGCCTTATTTCTTAATTTATTTATTTGATATTTAGAAACTTAAAATTTAATATTTTTTCAATATTTACCATAAGGATTGAATATCAATTTTAACATGCATTCTTTTAGGGATACTATTTACGTAGTGGCACAACAAATAGAAAAATATTCTCCAGTCACTTTAATATAATTAGCTTTAAACATTTAATTTTAAAAAAATTGACATCATTTTATTGTAATGCGTTTATTTGTAGCTTTCTACACCTACTATATCTTGCAGTTGCATTTTACGTGCAACAGTCAATCAATTTTCAATACTAAGAAACCGTCAGTCGTTTATCAGATGACTCCAATTCAGCATGCATTCTGCCAAAAATAGCATCTTGTAATCCTAATATGTCATTCATTCTACAACAAAAGAAGTCGCACTAATGTTACTTTAATTTGAATTACACGTATAACTGAAACCTTTACTACTTTATAGTGGAAATTTATATTTTCATAGTAAATAAAGAGTTGTTAGCATTTAGTTTTATTTTTTTCCCAATAATCGCAATTAAAAATTATTTGACGGCTCGTCTATAGCTCATTAAACATTACTTTAGAAAAAAACGACTCTTTGATCCTTAAAGATTCGCCAGCCCTGGTTTGGGGCTACAAGACACTTGAATACATCGCTTCATAAGTATAAGAATATACTGTCTTCCTATTATTTGTAAAAAAAATTAACAAATTTAATATAAAGGTCATACTCTAAAATCCGCTCAACAACTTTTTTTAGACGAATTTTTCTCATACGGACGTATAGACGTATCGACAGACCATGAACTAAGTTGACTTTCCATATTCAAACCGATGCAAATTTACTATAACCTATATATCTCACCGACCCACCAGAATGCACACAGATATACCGAAAGCTGAATGACAGAACCGCCGTGACAGCAACGCTGGTGGGATTGGGGTTGAATCCTAAGGGCTATCACCGGCTACGGTAAAACCCTACCAGTAGGAAATACGTCATGTCATCGATCGATCCTCCACTTATTAATGTATCCTCCAAGAAGGACAGATTCATCCACCATGCTGGAAGCATCTCATCCTCATTTAGAGGTGCCCCCAGGGGGGACTATATCCTAGATATGCCAGACTCTCCGACCCGCCACGAAGCCACACGGATTTAAGCCATAAGACTGCATGACCAGACCTCTGTAACAGCAACACTCACAGGAACTGGGGTTGATTCTTAAGGCCATCACCGGTCGCAGTACAATCCTTCCAGTAGGAATGAAATCCTGCCATTGATGGGAGGTGTCTAAACTCCCACCTATTTGCGTAATCTTCAGAATGACGAGATCCAACCACCATGCCGGAAGTATCTCAACCTCATTTCTAGACCCCCCAGGGGGGGATTATAGCCTATATATATAAAACATCAACGTACGTGATACATTATTTATTATCGATGGCAGCAATCAAATCCAAACAAATGTTTCCGACTGCTTCATTAAAAAATTTTATAGTTAACTTCATTCAGTTCTTCAATTAAGTAATCAATGGATCTGTAACATAAAATAAGGATTTATGCCTTATCCCCAAAAATTCCATTCAAGAAGAGGAAAGAAAATGTAAACGATGACAGAAACAACTGCCGAAACAACACGAAATTGAAAACGGAAACAGACTTCATCTTAGTCAGATTGAGAAACACCATGACTTGCGTATGGCAATTGATGTTCATATCTTCTAAACAAATTAACGCACAAAAATGTTTTTTTTATTTAAAAAAATTTCATTTTTCATTATACTAATTTTATTTCCATACATAATTTTTCATTCTTAATAATTTTGTGAAATTTATTTCGGTTTCTTTCTGTAACAATATTGTGAAGAAATTCAAATTCATCCATAAAAACATTCAATTCAGTTATTATAATAATTAAGATTAAAAAATTGACGTCATTGAGCTTTACCACTGAAATAGGATTTCCGCTTTTATTTTGTAATAAATATTTTTTTCATTTGTCCTCAACAGTTTGTAATAGACTAATGCGATTAAATTGATGTCTTTCGATCGCATTAAACAGTATGATGAAGTTATTTTTTTAAATATTCAATCCATATAAATCGTGTTATTGTCTAAAAAGTCAATAATTTGGGTGAACAAACTGGTCTCCAAAGCTAGTTATAAAAATATGCCAAGTTGGATCCATCTTGCGTATAACGCTTTTCAGTTATTATCTACATGTAGTTTTAATAACTTAATAAACTTATGATGTAGAATTTTTCTTTTTTTTTAATTTTAAATCAGGGGAAGTGAATAACCACAAACCAGACATTTCTCAGACATAAAAAAAGGCAGACAGTTCTCTCTTGGGAATCGATACAGCCCAGAAGTTCCTTAAACTCCCTCAGAACAGAAGCAATCTCCTGTCTCCTCTTCCGTAATGCGGTCTCGAATCGTGACGTAAAGCCGCCGTCGGCGCAGACGATTCCGAGAGATTCGGAAAAGGGGGTTCGACTTGAATTTCTCCCGCCAGATGAGAAAATCCGTTCCATCCGAGGATGAAGAGATGAGTGTAGGAAGCTTGCCCTGCTGTCTGTAATTTGCCAGACACTCGCTCCCCCCCCAATTCCCCATCCCCACAGACGATTCCAGGCCATCCCTTCTCTTTTCTGTGGACCCCAAGGCCGGCGCTTCTTTTGAGGGTAGGAAAAGTAAGCCAAGTCAGGGGCATTGTCTCTCGCCTCCTGTCAAGGCTCTCTTTTTGGAGCGGTAAAAGGGTTGTTAGGAAAGAAAAAAGGGTGCTCGAAAAAAATTGTAAGTTAAAATGTCACTATACAAAAAAAGTACAAACTGGGGGTTGTTCTTAGACGAATTTCCGGCGGAATGTCCCACTCTTTAAAACGGAAATGACGGTTGATAAAATGGAGAATTCGGACATTCCTATAGCATGAATTGGCACGGTATTATTTTCCCCCAATCCTTTACTGTTTAGTAATTCGTATTCGCGTCATTTCCATTTCAGCGTTTTAACATGTGCTAATTGAATTGTCGAATCGAATTGCTGTAAAAAGTAATAATCGTGTGAAGAAAAATGAATTACACCATTTTTATTGTTTTAAATTGTTGGGTCAATCATTAAAATATACCATTATATCACGCACACGGATATCGCGCCATGTAAGTGGAAGAAAAGAAATTAAACTTTGGGGGGGGGGTTTCACCTCAAATTCTATGAATAGACAGAAAGGAAAAATATAGTCTTCATAAAGTATACTGTAATGACTTGATCCCGCTCGATCAAATAAGAAGGTAGCGTTTATAGGCAATTTCTTTATTTGCAGTCTTATGTACATAAGAACAACTCGTTCTCATCTAGGTTAATAGGATTGATGATATATATCACGATTTATATCACAGTTAACAGTTATAGATGGATATTTCATCGATTAATTTCGGAGAAACAACCTCACTAGAAAAGCTAATAGGCTGTTAGCGCATCAGGCTACTACATGGATCCACCGATAATCATCGAGTGGATCTAAATCAGAATCTCGAATCACACGAAGCTTCACTCACCTCCTGTAAAATGACGACCTCGAAGCTCCGGAGTCTCTCTTGAACTCTCCAGCAGATCTCTCTCTCTCTCTCTCTCTTGGATCTCTTTTCTCAGCTCTCCCTCTTCGTCCAAAACCTCGCATTTTATCATCTGTCAAAACTCCACCTCTCATTTTCACATTGATGCGCTTGAGATCCCGATTACCCAATAGTTGTTCAGTAAAACCCCCAATGGTCTCCAGTTGACTGTGTGAATGTTCGCTAATGATCCACCCTCGTAGCTGACCCTCCACAATGAAGAAATATTTATATCTGAAGAGTTTGACACACTTCCCCTTTTAAAACAGGATTTGTTTCCTTAGAAGGACGGAAAACGCACATGTAGCTTATTATCTGCACTCGATTTAATGTCCAAACGATCCCGTTAAGGAGAAAAATTCCTCATCTGGCAGTCTGGAGCCATTACAAAGTGAGAGAGCCACATAGTTCCCTTCACAGCTGACCGGAAAGGCCAACTATTAAGCATGGGAATCGAAGAGCGTTGCAATGTCAAACAGGTGTCTCAGAGCAAGGGAGATGTATATTTACAATACATAAGCCATCAAACTTTGATGTACACTTGTTAGGCTAGGAATAACGTTAAACCATTAAGTGTGGTGTAAGATAATTATTAACGGCATTGTATTTTTGTGGCAACAGTTATTTTATGTTGATGTGTTTGGCAACAGTGTGAAAAATTCGAGCTTGATAAAATAAAAATGGTGATTTCGTTATTCTAAGAATTTAGTCTTGTTTTATAAGTTAATAATTCAGAAGTGGGATAAGAAGTGGATAATTGTATAGTTTTAGAAAGATGTCTTTACTTGCGAGATTACGAAAAAAGGATTTAGAAATCGTTGCAGTGGAACTTGGAGAGGAAATCGGAGAAAATAATAAAGTCGTGGAATTGATAAGTTTGATCAAGAAAAGTAGGAATTATGATGAAGATATAATACATGGAATAATCGGTAACATAAATGCCGATCGAAAAGCAGAGGAAGCTGCTCTAGCTCTAAAACGTAAAGAAGAATTTGAACTTGCAGAAAGAAATGCTATGCGAGAACATGATTTGGCGATAAAGAAGCTGGAAATTGAAGCCAAATCGTTATCGCCAATTGCTCAAAACGCGCCCAATGTGGAAATCAGCCCGAAAATAGACTGGAAGACTCAGGTAAGAAATTTTGATTTGAAATATGACGACATTGGATTATATTTAGTACATTTTGAGAGAGTAATGAAGAGGGTAAATATGGAAACCTCTCTATGGATGGCGTGTTTGACTAGTGTTCTTCCTAGTGAAATAGTCGACATAATTATAAGAGAACCTGAAGAATTGGCTGAAAACTATTCTTATATGAAAGAACTGCTACTTAAGCGTTTCAAGCTAAGTGCTGAAAAATTTCGCCAATTGTTCTACTCGCATAAAATTAAGCCTGGAGGTACGTGGCGAGAATACTACTATGAATTAGAAACTTATTTCAATGGGTGGATAAATGGGTTAAATGTAAAAACTTTTGAAAATTTAAAGGACTTAATAATATCAGATAGAATGAAGCAAGACGCACCTTTAACAGTGCAAGAATATTATATCAGTGAATGGTCACTGTTGAAGTCGCCAACGAGCTTGGCTGATAAAATTGACGAACACATTGAACTATCTGGTCTATACATAAATAATAAGAATATTGGTGGTCAATATAATACCAAAATAAATAATCGTTCCGCTACTAATTATCGAATGATGGAGCCAATTACGTGTTATAATTGTTACGAAAAAGGTCATTTGGCACGTGATTGCGTAAAACCTAAAAGACCTAAGTTTTGTACATCATGTAGGACTGAAGGCCATGGAACTAGGGAATGTCCTAAATCACGTAGTAATCTCACAGTAAATTTATCCTCCTTATCATGCTCTAATAGAGATGTTACACTTAAAATCGTATCAATAAATGGAATGAATACAGATGCATTAATAGACACAGCGGCTGATATATCAATGATAAAATACTCATTTGCAAAGCAAATTAATGTGCTTGTTCAACCTAAAAACAATGTTATTTCTATAACAGGAATTGGAGGTGGCATAACACAATCACTTGGAATTTGTACAGTAAATGTGGCTATAGACAATTTAATTCTAAAGGATGTGAAGTTGCACGTTGTAAATGATGATACATTTCAAGGGCCATTCGTCATTGTCGGAAAGGATTTGATAGATTTTCCAAATTTAGTGATGATAAGACGGGAAGGAAAATCTAGAATGTTTCACATGGATGAATTTCGACGTCTAGCGAACATTGGAGTTGAAGAATCACCCCATGCAACTGCTATTCTGAGAGCATCAAAAACGATAACTGTTCAACCGAATATGATACAAATGTTGGAAGTTGTAGATAACAAATCAACGGATGACGAAGTGATGACTTTTGATAACGCTGATAATGAATCAAGTTCGTCTTTATTAATTCAAGATGGTAAAACACTAGTACCCATAGTTAACTGCAGCGATAATACTCTACGCTTAAAAAAGGATCGAGTTATTTTAAGAGGTGTTTGGTCGACTGAAAATGTTGATTCTATTAAATATCCCGATATCAACGGTGACAAAGAAAATCTAGTTGCTATTGCCAAAAGAGATCTCAAAGAAAAAGTTAAAATTGATGACATAAAGATTGGACCAGACACATCGGATGAGCAAAAGCAACGTGTCTGTGACCTATTGAATGAATTCAGAAAGTGCATCGCTCTAAGTCCTAATGAGTTGGGATGTGTCAACAATACAGTCATGAAAATAGTTGAAAAAGCTGGTAGTACTCCTGTCGCTCGTTCTCCATACCGTGCTTCCCACTACGAAAGGCAGATTCTAAGAGACATTATTTTAGAAATGAAAGATCAAGGTATTGTTCGAGATAGTTCATCTGAATATAGCAGTCCCGTTTTGCTTGTAAAGAAGAAAACTGGTGAATATCGAATGGTGATTGACTACAGACAATTAAACGCGCAGACTGTCAAGGACAAATTCCCTTTACCACATATAGATGATTTATTAGACAGAATTGCTGGTTCTAGTTTGTTTTGCATTCTTGATGCCTGCCAGGGTTTTAATCAAATACCTATGGATGATGAGTCAGCTCGTAAGGCCGCGTTTACAACACCAGACGGCCACTATGAACCCACTAGACTATTCTTTGGTCTTTCAAACGGGCCTGCAGTGTTTCAACGATGTATGTCATTAGCTTTAGGCAATTTATTATGTAATGGTGTGTCGTGTTTCATAGATGACATATTTTTTGGATCCTCTAACTTTGAAAATATGATCAATATGCTTAGAGCAGTGCTCGAAAAATTGTGCAATGCAGGGATAACGTTGAAACTATCAAAGTGTGAGTTTGCTAAAAAAGAGATTGAATATTTAGGATTTGTTGTCAGCAAGGATGGTATCAAACCTGGACCCAGAAAACTTGCTGCTGTTGCCGAATTCCCTGTTCCCCAAAAAAGGGATGAAGTTCAGAGATTTTTAGGATTGACTGGATTCTTCCGTCGCTTCATTGCTGGCTATGCGTCAATTGCAGCTCCTTTAACCCGCTTATTAAAGAATGGTCAATTATTTGTCTGGACCAATGAACATCAAACTTCGTTTGAAAGATTACGTAATCTTCTTGTATCCAAACCAGTCTTGAAATTGTTTGATCCTCGGGATGAAACCGAACTGCACACCGATGCAAGCTCCGTGGGTTTGGCTGGAATGCTACTTCAGAGAGACAGAGATAATACCCTTCGCTTGGTCTATTGTGTAAGCAGACGTACTAATCCAGATGAAGAAAATTATCATTCGAGCCGATTGGAGCTACTGGCTGTTGTTTGGTCTCTCAGTCGCCTTAGATCCCTTCTTCTTGGTCTTCGATTTACTATTATTACAGATTGTTCTGCAATTATATATCTAAAAACTCAAAAAAATATAAGGCCCCAAACGGCAAGGTGGATAGAACAGCTAAGTGAATTCAATTACGATGTTAAGCATAAATCCGGTGACCAGATGACCCATGTGGACGCCCTGAGTCGCGCACCAGTAGAAGACGAAGATCCTGAACAATCTAAAGAAGCCACTGAATGCAGCCCATTAGATATAATAGTGAAATGTCCGAACCAACTAGTTGAAATTGATACCAGTATTCCATTAAATATAAGTGAGAAACCGCGTGTCTATTATATAAGTACTGAAGAAGACAAAGTAGCTTTAATTCAGTCCCAGGACGAAGAGTTAAACAATATCATTAAAATATTAAAATGCTCCAAGAAAAAAACGGAAAGGAAAAATATTGTCAGTAAATATGAACTTATAAACGGAATACTGTACCGCTTACAAATTGACAACGGTGTCTGCAAAAAATTGTTTGTAATGCCACGATCTATGAGGAAATATTTAGTTGTACGCTTTCACGATTTTTCGGGTCATTTTGGAGTTGACAAGGTCAAATTACTTATAACACAGCATTTCTGGTTTCCTCGAATGTCAGAATATGTAAAACAGCATATAAATCAATGCGTTACATGTGCTTTTACGAAAGTACCCGCCGGAAAAGTTCAGGGTAAACTCAATCCAATTCCGCCAGGTAAACGACCCTTTGAAATAGTACACATGGACTTTTTGGGACCCTTTAACGCTAGTTCGAATCGCAATACTGAACTATTAGTAATAATTGATAATTTGACAAAATTTGTTCGTTTACGTGCATGTACTAGTTGCTCTACTAAATGTGTATTGAAGTACTTTGAAGAATTCATAAATGACTTTGGAAGTCCTATCAGAGTCGTTACTGACCGAGGCTCATGTTTCACATCATCAGCATTTAAAGAATTTTGCATGAAGCATGGCGTAAAACATACTGTGAACTGCTCGCAAAGACCAGCTGCTAATGGACAAGTGGAGCGGATAAATCGTGTGCTTATACCTATGATTTCCTCAAATGTGCATGCAGATAACCATAGGGACTGGGACAAGATGTTGCCTGAAATCCAGAGATGCATTAATTGGTCGCCCAGCAAATCTACAGGCAAAGCGCCCTTCCACCTATTATTTGGATACAAGCCTAGAAAACATGATAATTTTCCAAGAGAATTGCTTCCAATGTCGAATGAATATGTTTCTCCTGGAGTACTGCAAGAAGAAGCACGAAACGATATACTGAAAGCACAAGAGAAAATGAAGTCCAATTTTGATAAGCATCACTGTGATGCACATACATATTCTGTTGGCGATGTTGTCGTTGTAAAACGGTTACCTGAAACCACTCCTGGGAGTCGCACAAAAACGCAAGTTCGATACAGAGGACCCCTTGTAGTTGTGAAGGTGTTTCCATCTGATGTATATCAAGTCACAGATTTTAGAACAAAAGCACAAGGACGTGTAAGACGGCATTATACAACTACAGCTCATGCATCGCAGATGAAACTATTTCACATTGTAAATGAAGATGAAATCGTTGACGTTGACTATGATGATGAAGAGGAAGATATGGTTAATGAACTCCCAAATGCTCCACGAGAAAATAGAATAAAAAAATTGCCAACATACCTTCAGGACTATGTACTTTGAATAATTTACAATGTGCCTCATTTTCGTAATTTTATGGACAGGGTCGTCCATTTTTTTCAGGATGGCCGAATGTAAGATAATTATTAACGGCATTGTATTTTTGTGGCAACAGTTATTTTATGTTGATGTGTTTGGCAACAGTGTGAAAAATTCGAGCTTGATAAAATAAAAATGGTGATTTCGTTATTCTAAGAATTTAGTCTTGTTTTATAAGTTAATAGTGGTCTTTTCAAAACTTTCTCAAGAAATCTCGAGATTGTTTTAACCCGTTTAAATTCGTTAATAACTTTAATTAATTAAGATGAATAATGATTTAAAAAATAGTAGTGTTCTAACATTTAGTAATAATTTCATTAAAATTTTTTATTTCTATTTTAATTTATTTCTAGTATAATTAAGTTCTCTTCTAGTTTGGTTCTTATTGTATAGATTCTTTAGCAGATATAATCTCATCGTTCCGTTTTTCCTCTTAAATGAATAGTTTTAAGACGAATCCCAACTTTTCAATTTTTCCTTTCTAATCCGGTTTTTAACACAATACCTATGCGCGTGATTTTGAGTCATATTCTGGATGGCACACCAAACAACTTAAAGCAACAAAATTCTTCATTTTTATGTATGTCTTATGCATTTTTTTCTAAACCTTAATGCAATTCGACAAGATTAAAAAGAACTCTGTACTGTATATAAGATAAAGCGAAAAGTTCTTATGCTCAAATTTTTAACTATTAAATAATTTTAATGGGGCTTTTTTTGTATTTGAAATAAAATAATCAATCAATCTTTGAAGGGTTTTTTTTGGTTCTATTCCGTATAATATTGTGGTAGCACCACTTCTTTTTTTCATATTTTTATAACAATATAAAATAATCAATTAATCAGTTTATGGAATAATTTATCTTATATTTTTCATTTAAAAAGGAAAGTTTGTAATTAAATAATTAAAATCAAACAATAAAGGAACTTTGATGAAGTTTATTTAATTATATAAATCTTTCATTACCATGAAATAAGTGAAAAAATTTAAGCTACAAAATAATCTTGCGGTTTCAGTAATACATTATTTATTCATACGAATAATAAGATGACAGAGTCAATTTACACCCACGTGATGAGCGTTAAATATTTATTAGTTTTGGAATCATTTTTAACCATTTATCGTAATTCGCACACCGTTTAAAACAAGATGGAACTAAAATTTTGATGAGACACGTATTTACGTTTATCGCTTGAATTCGATATTACGTGAATTTTCATAACTGTTTAAGAAAATGCGTTAATAAATAGAAATGTTTATAAACTAAAAGTATATATCTCTATACTAATGTTAAAATTAAATATTTCTCTTTTTATTTATATACACTTTTTTAATTCAAAATTCTAAATTAAATGTACGTTTATTTCCATTTCTGAAATATGATCATAATTTATATCAAATAATTTAAACCCTTTGGCAACCAAATTGTCCGCCCAAATTATTGACTTTTTAAGTTTTTTAATGATTCATATAGAATGCACACACACACACAGGCACACGCACGCACGCACGCACACACACATACACACAATCAGTTCTGTATATAATCTTTTCATACAGCAATATTAAAATGAAAAAATTGTACGAAAAGGAAATTCATAACATTAAAATGGCAACTCTTTGAGTCTTCAGATAGTATAAACATTTTTGTAAGATGTTGTTTTGGAAATATAAAAGAATCAATTTCGCAGCTAAGCAATTACCTCTCAAGTGAAGGTTAAGCCTACTTTTGCGCTTGATTGAACTTTTTGTTTGAATTCTATTTCTTGATAACTTTTATATCTTCTTTCCTCACACTAAATGACTTTTTGATAATACTCCAGAACATTTCAAATAATATTTTGCCATTAATTACCTCTATTAATTATTTGCCATTAAAGAGTTGTATTCAGAAGAGTTCTTGAAAGTTCTTAAATAACGCTCACTGATCATTCTGAAATTTGTGCGATGGTTTGTTCTCATTTGTCGGTTGCTATTTGATAATTAGTAAAAAAAAAAGATTTGTGTGCCACATACGTCAAAATTAAATATAGAGAAAGATTTTCAGAATTTTTCTTTAGTGTTTTCTCAAATAATCTCGTATTTATACTTTTTTAATTAATTGCTTTATGTTGAGTATCTTGACAACTGAATTAACTACTAAAGCAGGTTTATTCTGCAATATAAATTATAATCCAATTTGAATCATCGTTGCAAAGAATTAATTAATTTCTTATTCATTTGTGTTAATATCAACAATAGTGTTTAAAGTTATATATTTCTTTAATTAACTATTCTTTTCTTCTTTACCAAGGCAGAAATATCTAGATTACCTTGACAAATCACCTTCAGAACTAAATGGGTTAAAAAATATAAAAGACGGGAAAAAGAACTCTAAAATAACCAGTAATTCGATTAGTTTTCAAGCTATTTTTTAGTAACTAAATATAAATATTAAAAGTGGTTTCAGTAACTTGAATATGTAGATAAATAAATAATAAAAATTTTAAACAATAATTTATATTTTGTGTTGGAGAAAATAATGAAAATAAAATGTTTCAATTTTAAATTAAAATCAATCATTAAAAATAATGAGAAACTTTACTGCAAACGATATTTTTAGAATTGAAATAGTGTAAAAATAATTTCCATCATTCTTGGAATTTTAAATCTTATTTGGCTCCTTATTAAGCTAGAAAAGATGTAAAAACCTCCTTCTTCTCGAATTCTGTTGAATAATTACTTGGATATATCTCTGAAATAATAAATTTAAATCAAAGACAAAAATCATTTTATGTTATTTTTTTAATTATATTTCTAAATAATTATCAAGAAAATTTGAAAAATAGAGTCTCGAATAGAATTTTAGCTTTAATCATTAAAATTCCTCAGGAAAGTGAACATGTTAAAAAAGTTTCTCGAGATATTATAAATTGTGATAGGCATCCAAAACAAACTTCATTAGAGTGATAATTATTTGTTTTATTCGATGATATATCTAATTTTTACTATCTTCATAATTAATTCGTTTAATTCTGATGATAATCTGTTTCAAGGAATTTAAAATAGTATTTATATAGCGTAGGTTAAAGTAGTTTTCAAACATAAATGAGGATAATATGACAAAATTTCCTTCAAAACTTCTTGATGATGCATTTAAAATATTTGTTAAATATTAGTTTGTTATCGAGAAGAGGGATACATAAAAGCCCACCAAAAAATCAGTTAATTCATCAGCATGCTTTAATTGTACAACTGGCACATTTATTTATTGCGTTATTTAGAAAACATTTTTACTAACTTTGACAATAATTATTTGCTTTGGCATCTATTTACTATATACCAAGAAAGCAATAATAATAAAAAGATTAAAATGAAATCTGTTATGCATATTTCAAGGTATCTTGTCAGAACATCATTTCTTGAACGGCCAAGCACCCCGTGCTAGTGCAAGTTCAATTATATTTTAATTCATTTTAATTGTTTCATTGAATGAAACATTTTAGTATTGCAAACAATCTAAAAATACTTTATCTCGCATTTACTGTTTAAAAAAATATCCCATTTCCTATTTATTTCATTTCATACCATCACTTGCTCAAAATGACATTTTTATAAGTTTTATTTGTCGTAGTCATTAACTTATTTTTTTAAATAAAAGCTTTTATAAATGCAATGGCAACGTATTATTAAAAGCTGATTTTTTGAGATGCTCGTGCAGATAATATAATTTTCATTTTTCGCCTACGGATTAAAATGTTTATTTTTTGTCTACGGATCTTTGTTGACGCTAAAAATCTCATCCGCAAAACAGCAATATGTTCTGGCATGATAATGATAATAGCTTAGAATTTTATTATTTGGGCATGTATTTATTGCTTGCATATCTTGTAGTAAAAATAGTATCATTATCATTTGTTATTTGTTTAGCTACGACTGCATCATTGACATATTTCTATAGTTCTTTGTTTCTCAGTCAGCATTTTAATGCAGATTTTATTCGCCATCGTGTTAAATATTCTTAATCCTTTTAAATTCATTAATGCATTTGATATATTATAGAACTTGGGCACAACTTATGACGCACACCACATTATGCAAAATGATATAAAAGAACGTTGTTGTTGTTGTTACTTATGGCACTTGCCTATGGACAAGCCCCCCCCATTGGTACAGCAGCAGATTTAAACTGAAAGGAGCATCTCTTGTTTTTTTGAAGTAGCCCCAGTTATTGCCAAGACTGCGATTTAGCTACACACTCATCACAGACGCTTTCACAACCCCTTTTTACAGTGGGACGCAGTCACTCAACTCACAGATAGTATACAGAAGAACAACCATGCCCGAACCGGGACTCCCAGAACATGAGGAAGATGCGCTACCTCTGTGCCAGAAAGCCGGCATAAAAGAACGTAAATTGCAATGTCCCGTGGAAGGACCCCATTCTTTTAAAATCGAAAAAGTACATGCTGCATTATTTGCTTCTCATTTGCATAGTTTTTGTTGTTGTTTTTCTTTGTTTTTCCTTCAAAAAATTGTTTAAAAGTGGCTTTAGTGAAAAACAGCTCTAACTTGTTTTGAAAATCTGAAGAAAACAAGCCATTTTACCTCACCGACAAGGCTCATTTGCCCGAAAATTCGGGGCGATGACAACGATGCTTCTTTGATATGTGCGAAAACACCCCTCTGGTTGGATGAGCATTGATGCCACTCTTCGGAATCGGGTTGGGATATTCGCGCCGACGCCCATCTCATTCATTCATCCGCACTCGTGGCCCGCGGGCACCGTGGAAAACGTGACATTCCACTTCTCCGGGATCGACAGCCGGACCCTCCCCTCACGCGCACTCGAACAGATTTGAGCGCATCTCGAACAGTTTGCATTCAGCAGGTAACCCCAAGTCGTCGCCCGCTGGAGTGTTTTTTTTTTTTTAGCATTCTCAAAAGAGTGAGGTTTGGTGATTTCTTATCGTCTCAAAAAAAGATAGGGCTGGGTGATTAAAAAGGCAAAGTTGGCAATTACTTAGAAACTTCGCAATTTTAAGAGGAGAAAAAAAGCTTTCAAAAAGCTTTTTGTTTTCTTTTTTTTTCTTTGCAGAAATTTGGAAAGTATTTAATTTTAATTGCGGAATATCATACTAAAAGCCCTTTTCATTAATTATCATTTGTAAGTTTTATAATGTTTTATAATTGTTTTTTAAAAAAAGTCATGCTTTATAATTTTTTAGAAAGATCTGATTCTGTCATTTGATGTTATTTGGATTGCATTAAAGTTTCTTTTGTCTTTTTTTGCTGTTTCATTAAAAAAAATTGCAATTAAAATTAAGTTTCAATTCAATTTCAATTATATATTCTTTTATATGGCTTATACAAAAATCAACATTTTAGAAAAAAAATTTCAAACAGCCTTTTTGATATTTCAATTTGATACAATTTTGAACGTGTGGGGAGGGAAGAGCTCCCGATATTTGTTTTGGTTAAGAGTTCATAGAATACATCGTCCGTCCCTGAAAAGTAAATGGGATGGATTTGAAAGTTTTGATAAATTCCAGTTTATGGATAATTATAGCATTGTTTTTGAAGTTTCAGAAACGTTTGCTTAGTAAAAGTAATAAAATCCATGCACTTAATGTAAAAAAACAATATAGAAGATAGTAGCATTCCATGTCCTTATTCCTTGAATACAGGAATTTTTAAACCATTAGTTAACGTGAAACGGAAAAAGTTTATTTTGCCTCTTTCACCAAAATAAATAAAACAGAAAAAATATAATGATCCTCTCCTCAATTTTGCTTGGTTCTTGCTACACTTGTTTGGGCCTTAGGAACTCAAGATGCCTTCATTGACACTACTGTATTTCACTTGGCATCTGTATACATACGATTCATATCCAGTTATTATGGTGCTCAGAAACTCAGGACCTGTGCTGATAGTGTCCAGCAGGTCCTCTGCAATCTGAGTGGGTGCTCTTTCTACTCAGTTCGCAGTAATTTGGTCACAAATTTACTAACCACTCTGCATTTGTTTAGAACATTTATCAAAATCTGAAGGGAGAAATCTTTATTGATGTTAACCTTTTCTGAAATCGTCCGCGTGTCCAAATCAGTCAGCAAAACTTAAAGAGTGAAATCCTTATTGATCCTACCTTTTTTGTAATCTCCCGCATGACCAGGTCAGTTTTCAAAATCTGAAGGGTGTTCTTATTGATCCTACCTCTTCTGTGATCTCCCGCATGGCCAAGTCAGTATGCAAAATCTGGAGGAAGGAATCCTTATTGATCCTAACCCTTTCTGTAAACTCTATCATGATCAAGTCAGTTTGCAAAATTTAAAGGGAATAAATAATATTTACTAATCTTAACCTCTTCCAAAACCTCTTGCACTGTCAAGCTGTAAGTTTCCTTTTTCAACTTTTCCATTCTCCCAGAAACTGCTACAAGTGGTTTGCTGTCTCCCAGATCCTAGACTACTCTCCGTTTATTGGTTGCCATTTTTGAATTGGTAAAGTCTCTCCTTTATTTGTATAGCTCCATAGCATCGACTGCAAATACCTATTGAATCTTACGAATTGTTTTGCTTTGAGAATCCCCCAGGCAATCCCGATTTGATGCAATATCTTTGATCAATTTCTGCAATCATTATGAGAAAGAGGCAAAAAAGAAAGAAAAATCAGACGAGTAAGTATAATAGCAACTCATAGATAGCTACCAGATAGCAATAGGTATTTTCGAACGCATAGATAAAATACAAGCATACTTCTTAAAGTGCCTCTTACCTCTGTCCCCAGTGGCATTCCCCAGCACCATTACTATGGGCTGAAAAAGTCAAGGTCAAGTACTTTATACACAGTCCTCGTAAGCATGTTTCCAACAAGGAATGAAATTTGTTATGACTTTTAATCCATCCCACCGTTGCAAAACTGGATTTTCACTCATGCGATTAATTAAATTTAAATTTAAAACACGGTTGCAACTTTAAACTTATTTAAGGTCGAAATAATGACGATAAATTAGATTATCGAAACTAATTACAGTGAAATGAGGCCATTTGGCGCATTAATCAATGGTACATTTTAATATTTGTTTTTTGCATAATTATTTACTAATCACTGCGATATCTAAATCGAATATATGTATTGTTTTTAAGATGTGAGAAGATTTCATGAACATAATTTAATAGTATAAAGTTAAAATGTCAAATTTTTGCTCTTTCATTAGAAGTATAGAGAAACCATTCTAATCGTTAAGAAATTCGAACTCGAGATGTTGACGAATCTCCTCGTTTCAGACCACCCTGAATATAAAAAATACATTTTTTTTTTTTTTTGCATTATGTCTCTCTGTCTATCTGTAACACTCATAGCTCAAAAGTACTTTAAGCCAGACTTTTGTATATCGCCTTTACACCAAATTTGTAGATTTTTATCCAATTAGATCAAAATCCAATTGGAGAAAATCTGTCTGTTGGGCTGTTCGAATTCAAGTTAACAGGGTAGTTACGAAATGAAGAGAGTTGAATTTCGGCGCATAAATAAGGCAACGACAGTGTAACTGCAATTAACATAATATAACTAGACCTATGAAATTTTGCGTCAGAAATATGTAAATGCAACAACTTAACTATAGCAAATTTAATGTTTGATTTTCTGACTACAAATGAGGTTATGTTTCACATTTTGATTTCTATCAATAGTGGTAAATGCAGATAAAACAAAAATTCACTTATATTAGAGAGTGTGCAACAAGGGAACACCACTACTACTACTTGTTTGATTTAAATACTCTTTTTAAGCTATGTAGATTCTTTATTAGAAAACGCTTTTATGCTGAAATATATGCTTTTTATATACCTTATGCGTTGTGGTATATCCATCTTAGTACATCCACCCGGTTTGTTGCAATTTTGTGTCATCGTTTTAAATGCATCCGAATTGAAAGATTAAAACTAATTCCACTAATTTGCTGATTATGTTTACAATTTAAAGAAGATCTATAATTCTATTGATAAAACAACATTTAGAATTTCTTCCATGTTGGTTCTACATTTTGAGCTTATAATAATTAGTTGCATGTGGATGAAACAGCATGCAAATTTGTCTAGATTGAGTATAGTCTAGCGTTTGATGATACCTGGCATTTCTGAGCACAGGATTTGATTTGTATATCTGTGAATAGAGTTTGCGATTTGTATAATGAAATGGCATATTTTAACCTAGTGCCAAATATGGAGTTGGGAATTCTGTATAAAATTTGCTCTGACTTGAGTGCAACTCTGAAATCCAGAATATTTTTGCATCACTTTCTGACATATATAATCTTGACGAATTCATCATCATCAAAAAAAAAAAAAAGAATCTAAATATTTGGCTATCAAGACCTATTTGTGGAGCTTTTTCGATTCATCTTCTCATCTGTGAAAGTTTATTTTGTGTATTCTTCATACTAACTATGTATTGTTTCGTCAGATATGGAAAGCTAACATCAAAAAAGAAGAGAAAGGCAGCATTTGTTTAATAAATTAGTAGGTTATGCTTCTTCTTTTTTTTAACGCTTTTATGTCATCCGTCTCCGCCCGCGTGTCCTTGAACCTGAAAGCGGATGATCCAGGGTGAACGAAATGAAGGTAAATGAATTCTCCGTGAAGATCATACGAGTTACTTGCTCTTTCCTGTCAAGGCAATCCTTCGGTTCTTGACCTTCGAACCCGTTCTTTTCGTCTGAACCGATTCAGAGAACCGAATTCAAAATTTTGTTCATTTAATCTAAAGACATATGTAGATGAGAAAACGTGAGAATTTTTTAGCATGAATTATTGTCAAAAAGCTGACGTCGTCAAAAAAAAATAATGAGAAGATTTCTAAGCTTGAAAGTACGTCTATTTTACTATAAGAAATGTTTTATTTTATCTTAACATCAAATCCAGTTGTTTTAAGGGTTTTTTTTCTTCTCGAACATACAATGAAGTCAATTTGCATTTTGATTATTGTACAAGCATCTTAAAATTTATGTTAAAACTGTTTCAATCTGAGAATGTTTTTGCTTATTTTAAAACTATCGAACTTTTCTCTTCTCGTAAAAATCTGACATTA
>JAOUZG010017696.1:1252205-1264324 GCA_026289955.1 Argiope argentata | reverse complement strand
ATTTTAAAACTATCGAACTTTTCTCTTCTCGTAAAAATCTGACATTAAATTATTTTTTTTTGTCGCATTTAAAATGAGCTCAAAATAAATAATTTCTATTAAAGGGACATAAAATCCGAAATTCTTTGCCCGGATTTGAGAAAATAATAGCCAGAAGATGTACAAAGTTCGATAAAATATTGCAGATTATAATATTATTTACTGCATTTTGAAAATTCCATTGCAGATAATTCACAATAAAAACAATCCAAAATACAATATCCGAATTGATTAATAATCCAAATTCATTCATAATATCCAAATTAATTTTTCAAACATTACTGTTGCAAAAATTTTTCTTCTGAATTTTGTTAACCAGCTCCTTTAAAACTTTTGATAAAAATGTAATATCAGTTTTTGTGCAGTTGACTCAATAATTTTGTATAATTTGGTTGATATGCAATAATATTTGTTTATAAAAAAAATTGCGAAATTATGCTTTATTTGCAACATTTTAGTCAATTAGAAAAGTGATTTGAAACCGTGTTTATACACAGTCGTTAGTCAAAATTCCGTCGGAATTCTTAAAACTTTTTGAAGTATACTTTACTGTGTGTCCATCAGGAGAACACTTCCCGTCAAGTGTCTTTATTTACGGTGGTCTCTAAAGAAACTGGTAGCTGGCAGAAGAGTTCATTTCGCGTAGATAAAAGTTTATTCCAATTTCTTACATTAGCATGTTTAGAACAAAATTGGCTATTTATAGAATTATTCCATTTAATTGTTGAAAAAATAATTGAAGAAATAATTGACTAAGATATAAATTATATGAATATTGGGAATCTTGAAAATATCTAATATTCCAATTATATGCATGCAAAATAGAGAAAAAAAACAACTGGAGAAACTGAATAACTATTTAATGAGTATTATGATGTGTTTTTTTGCTCAATGTGAGAGGTTAGGTTAGAGAAGTGACCAACCATTGATGACAAAGATTTTAAGGAGTGAAATCGGAATTGAATCTAAAGTTTAAAATTTCTTCAACTACATTTTTTGTGCAAAAATTCCTTCATTCTAACCTCTAAACCACAGCTATTAACTCGCTCTGAAAAATAATTTTGATAAAACTTGTATTTAAAGCAAAAACTTTCAAACTTTTATCAGAAAATTGGTGATCTTCGCAAGAATCGAACTCGCATTCTTCCCTTTCACGGGAAAAATACCGAAATCCTCGCATTTTACCGATTGTGCTCAGGCCTGATGATTCAGCTTTAATTACAAACTGATAAAATTCTATTTAGAGTATTGAAAATTAAATTTAATGAATGAATCAATCTTTGTAAAAAACAATTTCAACATCGAATGTCATCCGCCGCAAGTTTTAAAAAATGTATTTGAACTCGAGTGGATGAGTAAAAATTATTTTATGAACGATTCAAAATTTGAACAAGATATATATAAGGAGAGCGTGAACTAATAGTAGGAATTAAAATTTAAAAAAAGTTTTACCGCCAAATAAAATATTTCTAAAAAAAACTATGCCAAATTTGTTTACCAAGAAAATAGAATTCCTTTATCGGTAATTTGAAGAAGAAATCACGCTCGAGAAGAAAGAAAAATGTAATGCATTCTTCCGTCAAAGTTTTCGCATGACTTAATCACAATACACAAAAAGAATTCTAGTATTGAAAAAACAATTTTTTTGAGGGGAACTAGCATCTACGGGAGAGCACCTAGTTTCCACGTTACTTCATTCCAATGCAAAAGTGCTTCCGTACAGGAAGAAACGGTCGTAAAATTCTCTTCCTTGTACTCGCCGCGAGAGGAACGAATGGGTTTTCGAAAGGCGAAAAAATTAAAAAAAAAGGATGCATTGCTTTTGAAAATATGCCGCACGATCTCGTATCGAAGACAACTTCCGCGTGCGCATGCATTATTCATGCGACACTCTCTCGGCGTCAACAGCCTGTCAGGTGGTCGCGCACCTTTTCTGTTTCGTTTTCAGTAGCCGATGAGTTGCATAATTTGGGCAGGTCAAATAATGCAACATTTTCCGAGTGAAGTATCTTTCGATGGATACCGGAAACGATTATTTACAGACAGCAAGTCATGGGAACTCGAATTATTTCAAATAAATTTATCATAGGATAGAAAAAACAAAAGCTGGTGCTGGTCATCATACGCAGTTTTTTATTTGATTTGTAGCATCAGTGCATTGTCACCGTGGAGAAAAACCATGGTTTTTTTTTAATTAGATGGTTGCAGATTCAAATATTGCCGACGTCCTGGCAGAGGGGTAGGGCGCCTTCCACGTGACCTGGGTGTCCTGGGTTCGAGTTTCGGTTCGGGGATTATTCTATTAGTTAGATTTGTAAATGTCATCTCCACTCCCCCGTAAAAACGGACTGTGAAAGCGAATGTGATGAGAGTGTAGCTATGTCGTACTCTTAGCCCTGGTTGGCGCTACTTCAAAACATGAGACACTCATTCGGCTTTAAATTGCTAACCGTGACAGCGAGCCTGTCCATGCAAGTGCCATTAGAAATTGAAATTCAGCGACATTTCGCTGGAGGAAAAGTTACATTATGTCACCAAATAAGATAAAACGATGATCCATGCTGAATGGGAAACGCAATTTCATCTGCCAGGTTATTAGCATGTCACTTGAATTGAATCCATTATACTGGATATGCTATAGGGCCATTAGAAGCAACAGTAACAGATTCAAATCTTGATTTCATTGAGGACTTGTGTGTGTTTTATAGCAGTAGTGGACAGACTTTTCTAGGATAGGGTCTACTTCTAATTTTTTTCAATTTTATCTCATTTTTTTCAACCCGGTGTCCTAGGTGTCGTGAGCTGAATAAATAGCTACAGGGCTTTGCCAAAAGGATGATTGAGGGAGGGGGAGAATACAGTCCCATTGTTAACGCACCATCACATTTTGTTGAAATACTCTTTCAATATATTGTATAGGCAGAATAAAATGGAAATTTGAAGAATGAATTCTGGTTGGGATCACATTCTTCCATTATCTGGACTATTTTTCATTTATGTCACATAATATAATCTAATGGATTCCAAGATGCTTATGCCAAAAGCACATCACCAATTTAATTTTAAAATTCAGCGACATTTCTCTGGAAGAAAAGTTACATTATGTCACCAAATAAGATAAAACGATGATCCATGCTGAATGGGAAACGCAATTTCATCTGCCAGGTTACTAGCATGTCACTTGAATTGAATCCATTACGCTTAATATGCTATATAGCATCGTAGTTTTCTATTCCTAATTTAATCTATGTTTTTCTAACATAGCAAAAAGTTCAGTATTGTGGAGGTCAAGATATACGTTTCCCGTAATTGAAACTATACACATTTTAACTCCTAGAACCTAAATTGACAAAAATAGAATATTTTAATTTAAATTCAAAAATGGTGAAAATTAATTCATAAAATTTAAATATCGTTTGCTATTGCAATTAAATTTAATTTTAAAAATATCCGGTCATTTCAAAATAACAAAAAATATCCAGAAAAACATGGGAACATGATTGAGAGATTAAATTGAAATGAAATACATCCAGTGGGCTGGGATAACTTGGTTGGTAGAACGTACGCCTCGTATTCCTCAGGTGGTTAGTTTGAACCTCATCGGCCGAAGACTCTTCGTGTGTGGGGGTGGCTGATGCTTATTAAATCTGTCGTGATCACAAAGACTTCCATGTCGAGAGTAATACCACTGAGGATACTGGATCAGAGGTGATCGTTCTCTGTTCCAGATCTAAATTACGATCTGTGGATGAATGAATGAAGTCCGTCCCATAAAAAGGATTTGGGACGTGTGAGAGCTAGAAGTCAAACTTCTGCCTCGGGAGCTCAGAGACCATACCCTCAGAAGCTACTGCACCCCTTCTTCCGTTGTAAAACCGAACACGGCAGCAGCAACAATACAACCAGTCTCCAACAGCGACTGGTTTTCAATAAAAACAAGTAATATAAATACATTTTTTAAATCAAATTTCCTAATATCCTACTTTGGATATTAGGAAAATTTTTATTTTAGTTAAATAATTATAATTGTTGTTCTCGTGTTCCGCTTTACAACGAAAGTAGGGGTGCAGTAGCTTCTGAGGGTATGAACCCTGAACACCCGAATAACGATCGCCTTTGATTCAGTACCCCCCAATATTATAACTCTCGACATGGAGAACTTGGCGACCAGATTCGAACTCGGAGCACAAAGAAGGCTACCCCAATGCCCTATCAACCAGGCTATCCCGACCTAACAATTACTACTACTATAAAGGCTAGAAAATTAGTTTTTATTTAATTAATAATGAATTAACGAATTAATATTCGAAAAAAACTGTATTAATATCAAGTGTCATCCACTATACATTTTTTAAAAAATTACTTGAACTTGAGTGGATGAATAGAAAGTATTTTATGAAGGATTGAAAATTTGAACATTATACAGGTATAAATGTATATAGGGAGAGTGTGAGCTAATAGTAGGAATTGAAAAAAAGGGTATTTTCTTCAAATTGGTACTTTTATAAAAGCATGCTTTTTATTTTATACACAGAAATTTTTTTTTCTTCTTCAAAAATTTGACATTTAAAACCTTGATATGTGTCTATTTAAAAGCGGTACTCAGCAACAATCAAATGCAAATCAAACACTTCGGATTGCTACTCGTTCGTGAGATCCAGTCGGTGCATGGGGGGGGGGGGGGATCACTGAATGACTGAAATAACTGATGAATGACCGTTTCGCGTGGATTCACGCGAGTAAGATGTGTAGGGGCGTTATGACTTCGCGTGACGTCATAACAACCTAATTAAGACTGTAGCCATTTTGTTGCAATCAATCGAAGGTTATAGAGTCTTGCTGCATCAGTCATTAAAAATAGCTTACTAAATACTTAGAAAATACTATAGGAAGCTTAAAGAGCATATTTATTCAAAGATTATGAATGTTATTCTGTTTTACCTTTTATGAGTAATTGATTAATATACTGTGGAAATTCCATTTAGTAAATAAAATAAATTCGTAATTTTGAAAGTGAGAAGAGTGAATAAATCTACCAAAACCTTAAATAAATAAAATAAATTCATAATTTTGAAAATGGGAAGAGTGAATAAATCTATGAAAACCTTAAATAAATAAAATAAATTCGTAATTTTGAAAGCGGGAAGGGAAGATAAATCTACAAAAACCTTAAGTAAATAAAATAAATTATAATTTTGAAAGTGAGAAAATTAAATAAATCTACGAAAAGCTTAAGTAAACCTCAGACTATCAATTTCGGAATGGTCTTTTTAATATAGTAATTTTTAAATGAAAGGTTCATTCAGACAGATTCCCCCCCCCAAAAAAAATTACATCTATTAGATGTTTGCATGTATATTAATCAGCGACATCGATCGGTAAATATGTGAAGTATCAATATAAAAGACAATGGTTATACATTTTACCTATTTATTATTGCTTCATTATCATTGTGAATGTTTCCCAATACGTTTTACTGAGTTATTCACTGTATAAAAAGGTCCAATCACGGAAAGCTCCAAATAGTATTTTTGACATTCACAGCTGCTTTGTGCATTATTTGAAGAAACGTGTGGGCCCGTCTTCTTGACATAGGAGTGGCATGTCTTCCAAGTGTTCTGGATTTCCCAGGTTCGAGTCCCGGTTTGGGTATGGTTGTTCTTTTTCTGTGAGATGTGTGAATCCCCCCCTATAAAAAGGGGTTGTGCAAGCGAATGTGATGCATGAAGGTGTTAGTCGTACTCTTGGCTCTAGTTGGCGCTACTGAGAAACAAGAGGCGCTCAATCAGCTTAAATCATTGACAGGTTTGTCAGCGGGCTTAAAAGTGCCATAAGTAACAAGAACAAGAAGAAACGGGCTGCCGAAGCCCATCAGACACTTTAAATTTTCAATAATTATCCTAAATTGTAGGTATAATACTTTCTACTTTCGCATAACACACCCACACACAAACATACAACAGTTACAGATGTTTCGCTCAATACTTTCTCAAAGAAACATGACTCACTTTTTCCTCCCCCGTTCGCTCCCCTCCCCGCTGCTCGGGAATCGTCAAGATTCCAGATGCAGGCTGTTAAAGTGCGGTAGAGGTGGAGAAGATGGCTTAATTTGTTTGAGAAGATGAGGCCTGCGCATCCGACGAGCGAATTCCTTTTCCAACTTTCTTCTCTTTTCGTCGAAGTAGATCGGCGGAAAACCCCGATGTCCCGGAGGAGAATCCCTGGCGGAAATAAACGCATCACCTTGAATGGGGCGCAATTACAACATCGCTTCTCAAAACCGCAGACTGAACCTCTAATCTACTCGTACCTCGCGCTTTCAAGGGAGGGCCGATTGAATAAACCATCCAGCTAATCGCCCTCATAAACGGCTGCATTAAGGAGGCCTTCTTCGTGCTTATTTAACCAAATAGAAATCTGATAATCGGGATCAATGGCGCATTAATTGATTTTCTTGAAACTTCTTCTGACTTATTAAAGAGGTGAGCACGTTTTTAAATGTCATTGATAGCTAGGATCCGACGCGATGGGATGACTTGGGAAAAAAGGTAGAATTGTGAAAGGCAACTAGAGGAAATAATCAATAATTTATATAGTAGCAACACCCCTCAGAAAAAAATGAATTCGACAAGCAACAATACAACTTCCTACATCACAATTTTATGAGGAAGACATGGCTTTTGAATCCGTAATTGAAATACCTCAATGAATTCACTTAAGTTTCGACCTGCTTCAACTTGAAAGCATTTTAATATTCTTTTTCAAGCAATTCCTACTATTAGTTCACACTTTCCCTATATGTATATTAATATATCTTATTCAAATATTCAATCGTTCATAAAATACTTTTTTATTCATCTAATCAAGTTCAAATATATTTTTTAAACTTGTTGTGGTTGACACTCGATGCTTATACAGTTTTTTTTAAATATCAATTTATTCATTAAATTTAATTATTTTTTAACACTTTAAATATAATTTCAGCAAATTGTAATGAAAATTGAAATCGACAGGCGGAAGTTCGATCGGTGAAATGCGCGGATTTCAGTGTTTTTCACACGAAGATGAGGAATGCGAGTTCAATTCTTAACAAAATCAATCATTTTTAATTAATTATTTGCATTAATTGTAATGGTTTAATAAAAGTAACTAAAATAAAAGTTTTCTTTGTTGACCTAAGTTGGAATTGAGTAAAACTTTTTTTTATATTACTTGTTAAAATGGAAGATACGAAAATAAATACGTATAATTCCAACATTAACTACATTAATAGTATATTAAGTTCAAAGTTTGTCGAACAATCTCAACTTGTTTTTAACATATCAAAATATGATGTTGTTTTAATTTAAGAGTTTCGAAGGGATAAAGTGCACTGGAGAAAATGGGCGATTTATCTCTTTTCAGGCATCAATATTCCGCTTTTAGGGTTATTAGAAAATGATTAAGAAAAAGATAAACACATCCAGAGACCTATCGCCTACAAAAAGTTGCACCTTGGCTGGAATGTCCGCCATGTATCCAATTCTTCTGTCTGGACTATAAGGGCAAATTCGTAAGAAGTTATCTCCCGTGGAAGCACAGAGGTGAAAACAGGAATAAATGCAAAACTGGAAGGAGTGATATCGAAAGTTATATAGTACTTTTTTTTTCAATTTCAGTTTTTGTAGTAGATAAAAAAGTTTAAGAGTTCGAAAAATTAAAAAAAAAAAATCTTTTTCTAAATATCGGAACATGCGTAGTCTAATAATCATGTGATATTTTCAAATTGGTTAATGACTTAAATTAATTAAGACAAACAATGGTTTAAAAATAATACTGTTTCACATGGTAACACCAAATTTTCCATAACAGATTTAAATTTTATGATTAACTTGTTTGGAATTGTATAGCAATGATTATGATGCTCTAATTGTATAGCAATGATTATGATGCTCTAATAAATATGGTGCTCTAAGTGTTATAGAAAAAATAAAATATCTGTCAGTCTTTGTTAATTTTTTGCATTATTTCTGTCGAATATTAACTTCGATGCTCTGGATTGTGCCTAGAACATTTAAATTAACCAAATGAAAGGTTCTAATAAGATAAACCATTTGAACGATAAGCACATATCTAAAAGAAAGATTAAAATGAAATCTGCTATGCATATTTCAATGCATCATGTCAGAACATCATTTCTTGAACGGCCAAGCATCACGTGCTCGTGCAAGTTAAATTATTTTTTATTCAATTTAAGGGTTTCATCGAATGAGTCACTTTAGTATTGCGAACGATTCAAAAAAACTTTGCCCCGCATTTATTGTTTACAAAACTATGCCATTTCCTATTTATTTCATTTCATATAATCACGTGCTCAAAATGACATTTTTCTAGGTTTTATTGGCTGTAGTCATTAACTTATTTTTTTTAATCAGAGCTTTTGTAAATGAAATGGCATTACATTATTAAAAGCTGAATTTCTGAGATTCTCGTGGAGCTAATAAAATTTTTATTTTTCACCTACGGATTTTTGTTGACGCCCCAAAAAACACCGTGTTCTGACTGATAACAAACCTCAATTCCAACTGCTGAGTCAATACCATTTTCTCACAACTTGATAGTATTCCGTCTATATAAGAAAACTTTGTAAATTGTGGTATTTTTAGAGATAATTCAATAATTGTGCATTATTCACTTCTTTTACTTAAATTTGTGTACAGCGCCTTCTATCCCGATAACTCATATATTTAAAAAACTAATTAAACTAATAATGCAATAATTACGATTGTAAAAAGAGAGCGAACTATTACAAAGGAGAACTAATACTGCAATAAATACGATTGTAAAAGAAGAGTGAGCTATTGCAAAGAAGAACTGATAATCCGATTATAAAAGGAAGGCGCGCTATTACAAAGGAGAAATAACAATGTAATAAATAAGATTTCGAAAATAGAGAGAGCAGTTACTAAAGGGAAATGATAGTGTAATAAGTATAATTGTGAAAACAGAGTGGGCAATATGAAAGAAAAAAAATAGCCTTATAAACCCAATAATAGTAAACTCTGCACGTTTTCCCCCAACCTTCCCATTATTAATACATTTTTATCCTCGTATTATAAAGGAGGGAAACGCAGCCAAAATCTGACAAATTTTGATTAATGTCTGTATGCTAACTTTTCAAAACAGACTCATTTGATATCCTTCGTCTCTACCGCCAACTCGTGAGAATCAGGCTAAACTGCGTGGCGAATCTCGAAACGTAAATAAATATTGCAAAACCATCTTTTCCCCTTTGCTTATTCGAATGCTTCATTAAATGAGTGTATATTTTGAAGGGAAGAAACACTGCAGCGAGAGCACTTACCTTGGTTTATTAAATTACCCCATGGCCAGCAAAAATTAAAGTTTCCTACATGTAAAATGGGCATTACCTCAAAAATTTAATTGATCTGAAAAAATAAAAAAAACATGGAAAACGAATCTCTGTCAAAGAATGAGGGACAATAACATTGGCGTAATTGTACTACTGACCATGGTCACGATAAAGAAGAAGAGCTAAGTGGTTTCCACCGTCGTAGTGGCTTACTTTTTAGTGAATCGATTCCTTGAATTTGTAGGATGGGTGTTTTTAGCAATGCAGCAGGATTCGTGTCGCCTGGGAATAGACAGAAATTGAGGAATTTTTTAATTTTTTTTCCAATTCTGAGCGAAGGCCACACGCGAATCCACTTGGCGGTCTAATCACGGAATGATGATTGTCCCATTGTTCCCCGGAGAGGCGGAATTCCTCCTCAAAAGATTGCGACACAAACTGGAAATGTCATTAGCTTATGACAACCATGCAGAGAAAGTATAAATGTTTATATTCTGAGGGATGTTTATTGTTTCCCTTCTCGATTCAGATTTTTTAAAAATAATATTATCTAATTAGAAAGCTTGTAATATTTTTAAACAGAGTTGAAAACTTTATAGATTGCCATTCAGAAAATTGTTGCTTTAGAGATATTAGAGTTTTATATTAAACATTTTTTTCAGTTTATGTTTTTTTTAATTTTTTATATAGAGTGCAGACAAAGGACAACTATAGGTGAAGCGATTCTGTGATCCTGGTCTACGGGTAAAACGTCTTCCCCGTGATCTGAGCGTCCCAGGTTCGAGTCCTGGTTCGGGCGTGATTGTTCTTTACCCTGTATTCTATCTGTGAGCTGCGTTAAAGAGCCCCCTATAAAAAATGCTTGTGCAAGCGAGTATGTGAGTGTCATCTTCATATGAGCTAGAAGTCAGACTTCTGTCCTCGGGGGCTAGGGGCCATTGCGTTCAGAAATTACTGCTCAAACTCGAATTGAATCGTTACCTTCGTCAGTGGTCTTGCCAAGTGCCATAAATAATAACAACATCATTGAAACTAGCGTAAGATGTCTCCTCAATATTTTCTAGCATTCTAATCTTCAACATTTTCTAGCATTCCAATAAACTAGTTATGCCAAAGAACGATTTCATGCCACTGGTGTGCTATAATTACAAAATATTAAATTTTGAAACGATTTTAACAATTTTGCTGAATAGGTCATGTCATTTTTAGCGATTTATTTATCGATTAATCTCTGCCATGTGTTAATCGCTTCCGAAAATCGGATTTCTGTTTTAGATACTTTTTCTCAATCGATTTAAACAAAAATGTGACACAAAATTGCACATACATCACAAAATTCCACATCAAATTTAATATATTTAAGTCATTGCGTTTTTGAATTATCGCTTTCCCATATTTCTGAAAGTCAGACGGATGGACAGACAGCCAACTCGCGATTAGATTTGCCACAAAATGTGACAGATGTCTATACCATAGAGGTTAAATCTGTGTATCGAATGTTATTTATCTATATTTCCACCTTCTTTATAATTTTGCTGTTGTTGTTTCTAATGGCACTTGCCGTGAACAAGCGCGCTGATGGCCGTCAGTGTTTTTAAGCCAAAGGAAGTAGTAGCCAAATAGTACTTCCTTTGCCAAGTAGTAGCCAAGAGTACGACTTATCTACACTCTCATTACATTCACTTGTACAGACCCTTTTTACCGGGGGGCATTCCTACACCTCACAGATAGTAAGCAGAAGAAGAACCATGCCCGAACCGGAACTCGAACCCGGGACGCCCAGATTACGAGTAAGCCGTTGTTCTTTGTAATTATTGTGCCAACTGATATTCTACCAGGTGGGGTGACGAATTTCCGCTGAACAGATTTTTACCCAAAATTGGATAAAAAGGAAAAGGATGAATTTTAAACTTAATTTGAAAATAAAAATTGGTTTTGTCCCAGGCAGACATGAGATCTCACTAACAAAGCAAGAAAAACTACACATCCCACTGATATTCTGATATAAAGCATGAAGGGAATAATAAATTCATTTTTTATCCAATGCCTGAAATAATCCATGGAAGTATATGCTTTTTTTATCCGTTTTTTCACCTTGAAAAACAAACAGTTCTAAATATTATGTAGCATAACAAACGACAGACAAAATATACAAAATAGAAACCAGGCAATTATCGATTTGAACTACTAGGGAATCAAACAAAATTCGAAGGACATTTCAATTCGTTAGCTTGTAACATTTTTACATTTTTTTTATAATCGTTCTTCTCAAATCACGCAATTTTCCCATTTAACTGACAGTTGGTTAAAAGTGGTTAAATGCTATAATGATGTAATATTCTAAACGTCATCATAGGAATTCCGTCATCTTTAAAAATAATTCCATCCTTTGAATAATTTGAATTCGAAGATGATGATAAAACCGTAGTGCATTGAAATCATTATTTTTGAATCCTTCAGTCAGAATTGAACAATATATTCTTTGCATCGGAATACATGTAGATAATCGTAAATGATACATTTTATACCAGTATTGTATTATTATTATGGGTGCTCTTTTGACAGCAGATTTAAAAGATTGGAGAAGAACTACGACATCATGGCCGTTATTTCATCTTAAAATTGGTCGAGCTTCAAAACTTTGCCAGCTGGAAAAATTAAAATTGAAAGTTTTTAAAAATTATCTATCTATCTATCTATCTATCTATCTATCTATCTATCTATCTAT
>JAOUZG010017696.1:1235740-1252195 GCA_026289955.1 Argiope argentata | reverse complement strand
CTATCTATCTATCTATCTATCTATCTATCTATCTATCTATCTATCTAGATAGATAGATAGATAGATAGATAGATGATGGTTTGGATTATGTTACTTGTCTACAAACCAGAGAGTTTCAAGTTCGGTCCTAGGGATATTTGTATCTGTCGAAAATTAAAAACTAATTGAAACTTTAGCGGCCAGCAATGCGCGTTCCTTATTTATAGCCTTCATATCAATCAACTTTAATGAACTGAGTCTTATTTCTACTAAAGAAAGCTTTATTTTGAATTATTTTTTCATCAATATACATAGAGTATTCTGATTGATTGAATTTTACATGCATAGTGACGTTTGATAAAATTATTGAATATTGACGATTGATTGAAAAAAATATGATGAACCCGTCCAGTTACTGAAGTTGGTGATTCAGCCAAAGTTGTTTTTTTTTTCGATATATCTCTGATATAGTGGGTGGTAGGGTACTCGGAAATCCTTCATTATTTTTAGGGATCATGGATTTTTTTTTATATAAAATAAAAAGTAGATAAATCGACACTTTGATTGTGGTTAGAGATTCTGTCATGGTCTTACTCCATAAAGAATATACAGAGGATTGTGCTTGATATTTCTTTCATAAATAACTTACTTTACTTTAACAACAGACATTATTACTTTTTTATTTATAATTTTCTCATGGAGGACGATGTATAAATAGACTTTTTGTTGATGATTATTGACAAAATTTAATGTAGAACCATAATATGTTTGTAAATACCACGTACTAAATTTATTCGATCAATTTTTGACTCATGGTTTTCTGAAACTGAAAGTGTCTTTCGGTTAAAAGAGAGATCAAGTTTCGATTTCGTATTTTTTACGTACTATGATATTTTTTTGGGTGCATTTTGTATGAAAGAAATAAAAAGTCTAAAAAGTGCATTAGCTTTAAATTTTGGGAAAAAAAGAAGAAAAACTTTAATCGATAAGAACCTATTATATATAATAATATTATAGTAGCTGGATAGTTTTAGGAAAAAAAAAATTATTTTAATGAAACAATTTATGAAAGCAAGTTTTATCAAAAAATTCATTTCAGATAAATAATTTTAGAAAGGCGAAAATGGAGTTTGAAGAAAAGTGTTTTAATTATATCACAAAAGGCACTTGACATAAGAGGTAGACGCTGTGCAAGCAACTTTTTCCCAGCAGCCAATTCTTTTAGAACTGTTTGGCAATTCACGTTCTATTAACATTACCAGAGAGTAGTTCTAAAATAATCTCGATCGAAAACTTAAAGACTAAATTATCTGTGTTATTAGCAAGAATATGGGACTTTCAATTTCGTGGTATAACTTTCGTCATAGTAATTTAACGTTGCCATCGATACACATTCCATAAATTAACGATTTTCACAAATTTTAGCAAACGATATTAAACGACGACAGATGAAGAAAAAAATAGTTTATAGTTTAATTTAAATTGATTAAATTCTTCTTTAATGGATACTAGGGAATTGCAAATAAGTAAATTCGTATTTTTGAGGAGTTGATTGAAAATTCTGTTAAGTTTCCATTTAAAAAATATTAAACTTTTAATTCTAATTTGTGTGGGAGAATTTTGGAAGTAGTTTTATTATAAATGATAAATAGTGTTTGAAATTTGTTTTTTTTAATAATGCATTTTTAACCACTAAACTGACAATTTTCGAACAATTACGATACAGAGCTTGTTATTAATTACTAAAGTAACATATCCAAAGTGAAAAAAGACTGCTTAAAAATATAAAAAATGAGGAAGAGATTTTTAAAAGTTTTTGTTAATTAAAGTAAGATAAACTTTTATTTTTAAATTTTTAGTATCTTTTATTTTTAACTGATTAAACATAACATTATTAAATATTTTTTCGGAACTGGGAGCTAAGGTTGAAATACTGGAAAATGAGGCTTTTTACAGTACAAACCCCTGCATATACAAGCAAAACTAAAACGAAGTTTCAAATTTAGAGCACGCATGAAAAACATCTGTCTTTTTCTAGGAAAAGCCAGAAAAAATGCAAGTAAATAAATAAAAATATAACAAAAGCGCTTCAGCTTTCGTGATTTCTTTCCATCCAAGAAAGAGCATCTCAGGATCGTTGTCAGTAGGATTTCATATTTTCTCCGCATTTTGTTGAAAGATGATTTCACGCACTGCTGGCCTCCGAGCGGCTTGTTTGGATTGCTGTTATGCGAAACTTATTATGTGATGCATCATTTCGCTTTTCTTTCATTGTTACATCTTGTAATGGACTCTCTTTGCAAGATTTGCTGATGTATGCGTATATTATGTATGCGAATTTTGAAATGGAAGTTTCCTTGTTTTTGCATGGAAATGTAAGAGTATTTGTTTTGATCTAAGATGTTTTGTAAAAAAAAAGCAGAATGAATTTTTTTTTCATTTTAAAAATTCAAAATTTATTCATTTTCTGTAAAAAGAACTAAAGAACTTCATTCATTTAAATCATATGCTTGGGAAAGATCTGGAAGATAATGTATTTACTTATCTATATGAATAAAATTGAAATGCAAATTCTTTTTTTGTTCTCTATAGGAATCCAAACTAGCATAGATATTTCTTTTAAATTTCTATTACAAATTCTAAGCCGCTTAAGAAAAGTTTTAAGGGCGTTTTCGTCACCAAATATTAACTAGCTAATTTTCAGTTTATTTAAAACTACACTTCTTTTATGCATATACAGTTTTGAGCCAATAAATAACGCTCCAGAACACCAAATTTGTTTATAAAAAGTGTTTAAATTACTTAAATTTGATAACTAAGATAGGTGATTGGAGATTGTATCCATAAACCTTTGTTGTTGATTGGAATGAGAAGAAAGTTGGACTAGATGAGTATTGTTGTTGTTTATTGGAGAAACTACTATATTTGGCTATGCCGGACTAGATTATAGGCAAAAGTTTTCTTATGATTGGATACTGGGTCCATCAACTATTGTTGCTGATAGGGAATGAGGAGCAATCTGGAAAAAATGATTGTTGTTTTTCTTATTGGTGAAAGAGCCATGTTTGGCTATGCTGAACAAGACTATAAGCAAAAGCTTTCTTATGAGATAAGGATTGGAGACTGAATTCATTCACTTTTGTTGTTGATAGGAGCTAGAATCAAGGTGGTCTAGATAATTGTTGCTGTTGTTGAATATTGGGGAAAGACCATATTTAGCTATGTTGGGCTAGATTACAGGCAAAAGCTTTTTTATGACTGAATACTAGGCTCATCAACCATTGTTGTTTATAGGAACTAGCATAAAACTGGCCTAGATGATTGTTGCTGTTGTTGACTATTGGAGAAAGATCATATTTAGCTATGTTGGGCTAGATTACAGGCAACAGCTTTCTTATTACTGGACGAATGTAGACTGCAACCAACAATATTTGTTATTGATAGGAAGGATAAGCAAATTCTATTAAATGATTTTTTTATTGTTGTTTATTGGCGAAAGAGCAATGATTGACTGTGATAGACTAGATTATGGGCAAAAGCTTTCTTTTGGTTAAGCGACAGGAGAATGAACCCATCGACATTTGTTGTTGATAAGAATGAGAAGCAAGGTGAAATAGAGGATTATTATTGTTGTTGTTTATTGGCTAATAGGCCATGCTTGACTATGTGGGATTAGATGATAGGCAAACTCTTTGTGACTGGAGTTTATTTTTGGAGACTGGACTCGTCAACTTTTGTTTTGATAGGAACTAGAAGGCAGATGACCTAGGCTAGGTTCTATTTGTAATTCTTAATCGGCTGTAGAAGAAAACTGGGATTCAATTTTTTTTTAATTGCGTCATATGAAAATCGTTACACTCAGAATGCAACAGCTGCAAGTCAAACAAATCCAATCTGAAGCATTTCTACACTGCGATGCCTCGGATTAGAAGTTTGAATTTCCTTTGACGCCCCCCCTCACTGCTTTGTCATCATGCAGTATTCTTATATCCAAAGAGTTATCGTTCCGATTGTAGTTAATGATGTCTTCTTTTTTTTTTTCAGAGCTGACCGGCTCCGAGAAGGTGAAGCGTGTGGCCATCGGCATCTCGAAGGCGGTGGCCCTGATTTTTCTGCTCTGGGCCTTCGTCTGTTCCCTCGACTTCCTGAGCACCTCCTTCAGACTGGTGGGGGGACGCCAGGCGGGACGCGTCTTCCGAGAGAGTGAGCTTCTGCGCAACCCCGTCGTGGGGCTCATGATTGGGGTGCTGGCCACCGTATTGGTCCAATCCTCCTCTACTTCTACGTCGGTGGTCGTCACCATGGTCGGAACGCACCGTAAGTACAGATCATAACTTTAGGTTTCATACTCATTGTCGCATTGATTAATTCACTTTGTTATGAAAATTTCACAAAGATTAAATATTGATTATTCTGATTAAGGTCAATCTCTTAAAGTCATCGAAATACTGAAATAAGAAAATATTGGTTACAATTCTTGTCTTGATTATGATCACAGTGATGCTGAGATAAGACAAATGTTGATTTGATTACAATTATGTTGATTATGATCACATTGATGCTGAGATAAGACAGATGTTGACTAGAGATCTTATCTTGATTATATCTACTTTAATACTGATATATGACAAATGTTGATCACGGCTGTCTACTTGATTATGATCACAGTAGTCTTGAGATAAGACAAATGTTGTATGCAGTCTTTGTCGATTATATCCACAGTAATATTGAGATGTGACAAATGCTGAAGACAATGCTTATCTGGGCTGCTGGGATGAGAAAAAATGTTTATTTTCAATCCTTTTCTCAATTATGTCCACAGTAATACACAGATGCGGAAAATATGGAATACAGCTCTTATCTTGATTATATTTTCAACGATACTGAGATTAAAAAAAATGTTGATTAGAGTATTAATCTTGATTATTTTTAAAGTAATGCTGAATTAAGGCAAATGTCTTCTACAATTCTTATTTTGATTATGTCACATAAACATTGCAAAAAGTTGACATAGAAATTCAATAACTCCATTAATTTGTTCTAATTTTTTGGGACTTGACTCTGTTCTATATAAATCAACCCAATTATAAAGATTCGTTTTAACACTGCACTCTCTGTTTGCCCCACCTCTGACCAATACTTATTATTTACCTAGGCACAGTTCTCATTCCAACAAAAGAAAAAAGGGGTCCATTGTTTATGATGACACTAGAAGAACATTACTGTTTCTAGGCTCAGCCTTTAATCCAATTGGATCGATAACTCCCATCTGGACCCGACTTCTTAGGTGCCTAACAGAGTGTAGCAACCCTTGGCTGAGCTGAACAGCATATCTATCATGAGAGAGGCAGGGTTACAAGAGGCTACAATTTTTTCCCTTCGATCAAAAAGGTTCCAATTACATCTCAAAAAAAATTAAAGCATATAGTTCATTTCACGGCCTACTTTTGAATCCTGACTAGAATCGATTTCCAGCTATTTTTATCCGATTTGAATTTAAAAATACAAAATTCTGTACAGACAAATTATATAATGGTATTTTTCGGTTGACCGGACACTTGTGAAAAGACAACAAATAATTTAGACTTAGTACCAAAAAAACTGTCACCAAGAGCAGGTCAACTTACGTATAAATTTAGCGCCACAACGTTTTTTGGCGAATTTTTTCCCTTGCATCTAAATTATTTGGAAAGTTTTCGGTTATCCGAAGAGCATCTATATTATAATTAAAACAATTGAGACGTCTACCTCATTTTAAATAATAATTCCCCCTTCTTTTTTCAAGTTTTTGTTTTTACTTCCACTTTCATAAAAGAAGAGATGTGTAAACAGTTGCTATTATCTGAAATACAAGGCGACAACTACTTTTTTTTTCAAATAGAGAGTTGCCTTTTCTAAGGCCAGCCTTAATACTGTTGTTGTAATCTGGTCTGTACATTTTAGCTCATTCGACACAATTCGTTTTCACAATTACACACACGAGATAACACGATAGAGGTAAAAGTGATTCCAATTCACTTAAATATATAACCACGCCATATGAATCCCCACTCATGCCATCTGATTGTCTGATGTTGTATTGCAATATAACATTCGTTTTTCTTCTGTTAGGAGTGAAAATAATTCATTAATCTACCTGCCATCCCATGAACACAAATTTATCCATCTTTCTGATCTATTTTATCTAATATAGATCAGAAAAACGCTTTGAACCAGACAATTGAAATTCGGTACATGTTCTTTACACAAAATTTGCAGATTTCTGTCAATTAGGATTCTGGATTTGGAGGAAGTCCGGCTGTTCTAATATTAATTAATACCATGACTACACAATGAAAACACTATATAGATAAGATTAAGCACACAGATTTAACATCTTTAGTGTCGATGCTTGTTAAAGTTTGGGACAAAATCAACAACGAGTCGGTCATTTACCGGTTTGTACTTTCAGAAGTATGAAAATGTCGTAATTGAAACACGCAAAGACTTAAAGATTCAAAATGAATAATAGATTAAGTAAAAAAATATTTCTTAATTATTGTACTCCAATGGCATGCAAAGCGTTCTCTGGAACGACAATTTTTCTAAATAGTATGCGAGGATGTTTTGGGGAGACCATACCTCTGGTTTTTCATTTATTTATAATAAGCATTATAATGGCTCATAATGCAAATATAATGTAATATTACAATGTAAAACTATAAATAATCTTTAATCATAGAGGAAATATATTGGTGTACGTATGTGCCCTTGTGTAATAATATTCCGTAATCTAATTGAAACCCTACTTAATTCCAAGCTTTTTATCTTAATTTAGCCCATATTTCTTAATTCAGAAGTTTTCTCTGGTTTCCTTATCTAAGTCCTACTTTTTTTATTTTATTATTTCTCACACGCACTCATAAAATTGGATGATTAATTGAGAGTTGAAATTTTGTTTTAAATTTTCGTTAATTTTTTTGTAAATATTTACATACAAAATTATTCCTTTCGTTCCATTCGAAAAAAAATCAAAAGTGAGAATTCGTCGTTTCCGTTCTTCTCTAGTGTTGACAGTGCGTGACGCCGTGCCTATCATCATGGGTGCCAACATCGGCACCTCCGTCACCAACACGGTGGTGTCCCTGGGTCAGGCCTCGGACAGGAGGGAGTTCCGCAGGGCCTTCGCCGCCGCCACAATACACGACATGTTCAACTGGCTGGCCGTCATCGTACTCCTGCCACTAGAGGTCGCCACAGGTAAGTCTCATCAAAGGCTATGGGTCACCTAGGATTTTCTTTACTTCTATTCAATCTAATTAAATTATCTTTGAAAAATTTCTTCGATTTATTTAGCAGTATATTTTCCCATTAAAAATTGTGTTGTGAAAATTTTATGATTAATATTTTAGATTAAAAATACAATTAAGTTTAGTAACAAACCATCGAATTTAGAGTTGATAGAATCATTAAGTTTATCTGTTTTGTAAAAACTTCATAGATTTCTTGATCGTATTAACAATCCTCCCACATTATCAGGCACTAATTTTCTTTAAAAAAGACGTGGTAAAAAGTATTTGGCTGGTTCTAAATTCTGATGATGGAATTACACTGCTGAAGAGAGATGAAGATCAAAAGTCATTTTTGATTTTTTCTTAAAAACATCTATTTTTTTTTTACTTTCTCGTACACGTAGTATAGAGAAAGCATAAAATCAAAAGAAAAAAAAATCGAACAACGAGATTTTGACGGATATGCAAGTTTCAGACCTGCTTGAATTCTAAAAACACATTTCTAGAAAATTTATATTTCTCTGTCTGTCTGACTGTGACAAGGATAACACAAAAATGTTTGATTGAAATTTGATATACGAACTTAAGATAAAATTTGCAGATTTCTACCAAAATTTGAATAAGTTCAATTCAGAAGAAGTTCGTATGTCCAGCTGTTCGAATATAAGTTAACACGATATTACAAAACGGAGAATGCTAGATAGATAAAACTGTAGGCACCCGTCAAAGTTTTTATAAAACTGACTGTTTTAAGCTTTTGACTGTTTGTCCATCCGTTCATTTAGAAACACGTAAACACAATAATTCAAAAACACAATAAGTTAAATATATCAAAATTGGTATGGGATTTTGTGACGAAAAGTTGCAGTAAGATGAAATGATAAATTCTGTATAAATGATTAATTCACGCCAAAAATCACGCCAGCACCATGTAAGTCGTTCTGTAGCATGACAGGTTAATTAGAGAATATGCGAGAAAGTTTTGGAGAGACCACTGCTGCTCTTTATTTATTAACGGAAACGCAAAATAACGGGACATGTCTTTAATAATAGTTATATCCTATTGCCACGTTTCCTCTTACACATAACAGTGAATTTTATTAGAAAATCATCATTAGTTTGTCATCCAAAATTTAAACAAGTAGTATAAAAAATTGAAGTCAGTTCCTTCTTAGGTCAACAAGGAAAATTTTTATTTTAATTAATTTTTACTGAATAATTAAAATTAATATAGATAAATTATCAAAAAATTATTGATTTTTGCAAGAATTGAAATCGCATTCTTCACTTTCATACGAAAAATACCGAAATCCTTTACTTTTACCGATTGAGCTACTGCCTGTTGGATTTAATTTTCATTAAAAACTGTTAAAACTCTATTTAAAGTTTTAAAAATGAATTAAATTTAATGACTGAATTAATATGTGGAAAAAATTGCATTAACATCGAGTGTCATCCCCTCCAAGTTAAAAAATGTATTCGAACTTGAGTGGATGAATAAAAAAGTATTTTATAAACAATCGAAAATTTCATATATCTTGTTTAAATTTTCAATCGTTAATAATATTTAATCGTTAAGAGAGAGAGAGAGCTAATAGTAGGAATGGAAAAATGTGCAGTTCATTGCCAAAAAGTTTGTCTTAAAAACTATAGCGTATTTCACCGAAAGATATAAAGAAGTCATAGAACAAATCTTTCTTTTAAAAAACATGTTATTTTGGGCAAAAATAACTATTGTATTGATTTTTTTCAATAAATTAAAAGCATAATCTCAGATTTAAGAATCTTTAAATTTGTTATATTACATTCATTGAATTTCTTGACTTTGCAAAAAAAAAAAAAGTAGCTGAAACAAGTGCAACCTTATTGCAGCATTATCATTGGGATTTTTATTTTTCTAGCAGATGTTCAAGCCTTAATTAACGATAATCTGATGGTGCTAACTCCGGGGTTATAATTAAATTCAAATGTTTTGTTTTACTAAACACTAGAGTTGTATCCCGTTATAGTAGTTAAAATTTATTACTAAACTATTTGCCGATTCTGAATTTTCTTTTATTATTTTTTTTATTTCATTATTTTAGGTTACTTGGAGAAACTGACCGGCGCCATCATGGCTTCCGGGGAGTGGCACCATGCAGATGGAGGTGTCCAGAAACAAGCCTTCTTACAGACCATTACAAAGCCCATCACTTTGTGGATAGTACAAGTGAGTTCCTCACCCTGTCTTTAGAATAGAATAAACTCTCTCTGAATAAATGGGTCGTTAATACACAACACTAATCGTTAATACACTGAAAATCAGACTTCTGCCCTCAGGTGCTCAGGGGATATACCCTCAGAAGCTACTGCAACCCTCCTTCCGTTGTACAGCGGAACACGAGAACAACAATAACAACCTAATTATTTAGATGATCTACTCGGAGTTCTAAAATAATTGTTTTCATTAGAAGTTTAAAATCTAGATCGCTAAGAGTCTGAAATGATTTACCATTGGTCAATGAACCAAAATTAAAATCACCCACCCACCCCTCTGGACATCCGGACAAGCTTCTAAAATCGGAACAATTGCCGTCAAACCCGGACACATGCGAGCTTACATGGAATTAATTTTAATCCCCTTGTTTATAAACTTTCTATTTTTCCGAACTTTCTAATTGTTCCATTTTGAACATGAAACTCATGCATCCGAATTTAACCGAATGCTTCCTGGGTCGATAAAATGCTGTCCTTGATCTCTCGTTTTTTCCCTTTCGATCAACAACATTCTTTTGGAACGAGATCGTGCAACGGGGCAATCCTCGCGTTTCCCAACTGCTTGAACACCTGTGCGAAAGATTGCGTGATTATTAGAGGTTTTCAGTAAATCACGGCGAGTGATTAAAAAAATACTCTTGCGCTGCTGGAATTACACAAAAGAGGAGGAAACGTTACAAACAAGTTTCAGTTAAATCATGGTTTGAAGTAGCCGGCACGATTATGGAAGATGAAAACAACTGTTATTCTGAAATAGCGTTTTATGTGCTAAATCTTTCCCAATTTCTTGAGACTTCACCTAAGGATTATGGGTATTGGATGAGGACAGATACTATATGAGTGATGAAGCAAAATTCTGACTGTATTTCATATTCTGGAAGTCTTTATAAGCCACGAAATATTTTTTTAAATATTACACATTATACTTTGCAGAGATGGCAATAAATTAAAAACGATGCACAGAATGTGACATTTCACTTATAAAAAATTCGATTTTTAAAAATGAAATGTTATTTTTATAAAGTCAGTTAATTAATGTACAGTTTTAAAAAAACAATAATTTTAAGATTATGAAGAAGAATGTTTCATTAAAATTTCAAACAGATGGATTATACTTTAAGGAAATATCTAATTTAATTAATGACGCTAAAGAAAATAAGCAGTATTTGTATTTACAATTGGACAACTTATTTGAAAGTTTTCATTCAAATTACAACACGTTTTTGGTTCGCGACTATCCAGCTTCCGTATTATCTGACCTAGTTTTCTTTTATCATAATTTAAGCATTTTAGAAGTTATGTTAAAATATGTACAATTTATAACTCTTAATTTATTTTTTCTCTAATGTTGGTGTTGTTTTTAACGGCACTTGCCCCTAGTAAGCCCGCTGACTCAGTCAGTGATTTTAAGCCGAGAGTGCGTCTCTTGTTTTAAGTAGCGTCATCTAGGGCCAAGAGGGCGTCTTAGTTTCTCACGTATCACATTTGCTTACACAGCCCCTTTTTACAGCGGCGCACATTCACTCATCTCACTGATCGAACAGGTGAAGAACAACCATGCCCGAACTGGGACTCGAACACAGGATGTCCAGTTCACGAGGAAGACGAGCTATCCCTGTGCCATGACATCAGCTTTTCTCTAATAAGTTCAAGAAACGTGCAGTGCATTATATAAACATATATAAATTACCAGTACAGAGCCTTTTATTTTGACTTGGCACGTTATCGACAACCGCTTCTGTGATTCAACGGGACGTGGCTTAAAGATAAATTGAGGGAATAGAACTCAATTAAAAGTGAGAAAATCAGTATTATAGTAATGAGGGTTTTTTGTATAAATCTTTGTCTTCTGATATCTGTGTCAACAAACAAGGTGAGTTCATAGAACTCCGGTTTATCCGCCTTTTTGTTATCCGGCCTACCTATCCAACACATTACTTGGAAGTGTGCTGTAATTGGCATTTCGAAATTTTCCCACATCCTTTTAGCATAATATTAAAATGCTGTCAATAATATGAATATATTTTGATTAATTCAAAGACTAAACTGAGAGTACGAAAAAAATTCTTTATTTTTTTTTAACATTTTACTACTATTATCATGTGAGAACATGATATTGTTTTCGTTAGGGGTTTTTGAATAATTGAAGACAACGAATAGTTGAAGCTCAAAATATCGTAGGCAATGCAAAAAGCGTAAATGGTAATATCCATCAACTATTTTAATCTCATATATTTTTACCTGCTTTTATCAACATTGTATTATTATTATGTGTGTTTCTTTGAAGGCAGATGCGTTTTTAAAAGGTTGACTTGGAATTATGACATCATAGCTGTTATTTTATCTCAAAATCGGTCGTTTTTGTTTTCCAGCTAGAAAAATTGAAAATTAAAGTTTAAAATAATTATATATATAGAATAATTTTATCTGTTTTTGTCGGTTTTAATAGAATGACCAAAATGTCTTTGTAATGAAACCGTGTCAAATTTATGCCATCAACTTTTCTTTTTACAACTTTTCTAGAACTAATTCTTAACTTTTGCTTATAACTGCCATCAGAATTTTGCAACGGGAAGCACGGGGAAAATTTAATATATTCTAAAGTGCTGGCAAAAGTTACTGAATTCGCTTGAAGGTAGTCATATCACTAACTCTCTGACACACCCGAACCGCTGCAACAGCAACACTGGCAGAAACTGTGTTTGAGTCCTAAGGGTGATCACCATTCACGCTACAACCCTTTCCTAATGAATTACGTCCCATCATCGATGGGAGGAGTCAGGCCCTCACTTTTTCATGTATCCTTCAGGGGAGCGAGAACCAACCACCATGCCGGTAACATCTCATCTCATTTCGGCGTGCCTCCCCCCCTCTCCTCGAGCGGACTCGTTTAATTTTAGACAGTATATGCCGACGCCACCACTGTTATGCTGCTCACTGCATGGAAATTCAAGAATATATGGAATTTGAATATTTTGACGATTACAATACTTTTTCTATACGAGAGGGAAAAAAGTTATTCCTCTCCTTATTCTTCCTTAAACACATTGCATTTCACTTGCATAATTTATTTTGCAATTTCATTGTACAATTGTATTAAAAGTCATGTTTACTATTTATTAATTATAATAATTTGCTTTATCATCTTTGAATTATTAATTTATTTAATAGAAATTTTTATTACTTTTATATTAAAGTTATTTTTATTAATTGTTTATTTATTGAAACTGTTAGTTGTTTATTTATTCAAAAATTGGGTGTTTAAAAATCTTTACTGCCCTTTTCAGCTTTAAAATTATCAATTACTCTTGCTGTAATAATTTTTTAACAAATATTTTTTTAATCTGAATTTTTGAATATATCGACTTTTTACTTCAAATTAGCCATTGAATTTATACATTTTCCTAAAAATATTAACCTTTCATATTTTATATTTTTTTATTATAGCTCGACAAAAAAGTTTTAGAGAAGTTGGCTTCAGGACAATTGAATGAAACCGAGGAAGTTTCTCTCCTTAAGGCTTGTTCTAAGAATGGAACCAGAATACCTTGTGAGTAACAATACCCAGATTTTTTCTTAAATCCTATTTATTTAATTCTAACCCTAAGTTTTTAAAATACTAACCCACTAACAAATGCACATTTTTATTTATAGTGTTGACATCACTTCATGAAGCAATTTCAGTTTAATCCATTCCAGAAAGAATCGATAATTTTAATTGTCTCGACAGCAAAAGAGTCACGGTGGCTTGGTGGCTGTGCCTGGTGGTTCGGGATTGGAGAATCTTGACCTCCAGACCCGATTCCACTGGAGACTGGAGGCATGCGTATAGCTCTGATGCTGACAAATCTGACATCGTGGCTCAGAAAAACGAGAAAATGATTTATTGCGGTGTAGTTTGGCGAGTAACTGCCAAACTCTGCCAAATGACGACTCAACCAGTGGTGTAGTGACATAGTTATCGGGGTATCGATTTTTTTTTTTACTGCAGACTTCGTCATTTTAGTTTTAAATATATTGAAAAATATTTTTGTCTTGATGGTTTTCATGAAGATAAGTATCGAAGATCTCACCAAAAAGGTGAAGGGACTCCTTTGCATCCAAGGATCTGTGTCCCCTAAGAGAGGATACAGGCCTTTGCCAATATTGTCTACGCCACTGGTTAAGAGTCGTTCTTTTTATCTCAATATTTAGAAATTTGCTATCCATTCTCAATAAATAAGGATTTCTTTCTTTTGGAACATTATAAAATCCCTATGAAAATTAGATATAGTCTCGAATCAATTACTGATTATTTATGCCGAACTCTCATTTCACAACAAAGGTTTATACACTTAAATATCCTTTAAAAATAAGATTTGCAGCATTTTTTCAGTTTTGTAATTTCACAATCATGTCCACAAATTAAAGATAATTCAAGTTCAGGAAAAGAAAGAGTTTGAAGCAAAACAAATGTGACTTATTTGTAAAGCCTATTTATTAATTAAAAGGTAATGAGTAAATAAAAAATGCTATCTGATTGATATCATTAAAAAAAAGTTGCAATTTTTTGCTCCCTAGAGCAAATTACATGGTTTGTATGATGTTTAATACATAGTATGTCTCCCAGACTGTGTAATACAGTTGCAACAGCGACTAGACATGCTGAGTATAAAATTATCGATCTGATCTTGGGAGTGTTACACCACTCCAGAAGCAATGCTCTCCAAAGTTCCGGTAGACATGTAGGAGGTTGTATACGAGCTGCAACTCGTCGTACAAGCATGTTCCACACATTCTCTACTCTAAGTCCGGTGTGAAATCTTGCCAGTTCATAAAGTTCCTCCTATCGAAGGCATTCGTTTATGATATTTGCATGGTGAGGACGGACGCTGTCATCCTTAAACACGAATTCTGCTCCCATGATACCCTAAATCAAACGTACATGTTGTTCCAAAATGACGTTCCGATAGATTTGGCTTATCATGGTTGCAATTTGAGCATGCAAGTTATTCTCCGGGACCCTTAATAATTCCTCTCCAAGCAAACAATCCTGCACCACCGTAACGGTGTCGTTCAATGATGTTCCCTTGGAAGAAATGGGTTCTTGGCACTCTCCATATGAAAGTCCGGCGAGAATCAGATTGCAAACTAAACCTGGATTCGTAGGAAAACATCACACAAGCCCACTTTGCGGTATCCACAATGCATGCTCTCTACTCGAGGCTAACCGCAGATGACAGTGAGTTGCAATAAGTGGAACACATGTGGCAGGCCTACGAGCATATACAATTTTCCCTAAGCATCAGTACATGGTCTGCCTTGAAACTGTTGCACCATTAACTGAAGATAGCTAACGAGAGAGATCTGATGCTGTGATCTCTTCTTTTTTTTTACAGTGACCGCAAAATACCAGTCCTCATTCGGCGTTGTAACTCAGGGACCTGTTACGTCTACTTACATTACCCTAATTTTGGAATAGTTTCCAAAGCCTGGAGATGACATTCTAGGAGATTCCAATTTCCTCCTATACTCCCACATTCCCAAAGCGCTTTTGAACCATTTCACTTCTTTGCCTGTATTCCTTATACCTCACTCTCGTCATTGTGACGTACTATCGGAGTTATCTTGTGACTTCCTGCAATTTGAATATGATTTTTGAAGATGTATATTGTCATTTTACGGTGATATATGTGTTTAGTGTCACTTTGAATTATCTTTAATTAATGGACATGAGTATATAATGGCTTGAGGTAACCAGAGGGTAGTTAAATCCTCTAGATTATAACTTTGGAGTAAATTTTAGATTCTGGAGTTGTGAAAAGTTACTACAATTCCACAATTTAGTCGAACATCAACTATTTTCAAACATCAGAAAGAAGAGCTTCACTGTCACATCTGAGCTATATTTATGGTGCACAGCCTAAGACTTTTTTTTGAAGGAATGGAGGAATATCAATTGCAAGTAATCACTCATTACACCGAAATCTGAGATATTTGTAGTATTTCCTCGGAATAGCCCTATTTGTTTGAAGTAACGAGATTTTAATAGTATCTTTTTGCTAATCCCTTATGGAGTCAATTTTAACTGGAAACGACAAAATTTCGCCACATTCATCCGAAATCTGCAACAATAAGTAGAGCATTTCCAACTGTAAGAAGCAATTGAAAAGCGATAGAAATAAAACAATATTCATTCATGTAATAGACTACTGGCAATTCAAAATGAAAACAACTTTGGTATATGAATTCGAACAAATATCAACATTTGCAAAATTTCATTACAATATTTGGTTCCGTTATCAGCTAAAGATTTGTTTTCTTTAGAATCGTTACATTTTCTCGATTTTCACATGCATTTAGAAAAGCCATTTGTATTTGCTTGTCATAGAACGAAAAATATATTTATTTTATTTTATTACTCATTAGGTTCTGCATTTAATAAAAGAGTCATGTCATAAATTTAACCATGTCACATAGAAGTAATAATTGTATACAAGCTTGAATTCCGAAAGTGTATTTCATTCTTTGTTACTAAATAAGGAAGAATTTAGAAAATAAAATGCATTTTGTTGTTAGTAAATAAAATGTTTCTGCTCTCTATATCTTTTAATGACTTTTAACCAGTAAAAAAATGCTAATAATTCTTATAAACTTTAGGCCAATTCTGCGAAAGAGCTAACTACCGAATAATTGTTCGTCTGATATGGAATCTCAGAAAGAAACACCATCATATCTCAACTTTATGATTCACGCTTAGAAATTCTTTGGAAGTATTTTTATTTAAAATTTTAGTATGCGTCCAAAAGAATTCTATTTTCTCTAGAATTAGTGTTAGTATTTCTATTTAATAGTCCTAGTTAATAGTTCTATTTTAAAATATTGGAAACATTGTAATTTGTTTACAATAATAATTAATGCTATTAATTATAGCTATAGAGCTATATTGTTTAAACAAATAATTTTTCGC
>JAOUZG010017696.1:1218827-1235340 GCA_026289955.1 Argiope argentata | reverse complement strand
ATATATTCTTATATTTTCGTCATTTTCTAAATTCTTTTTCTTTAAAATCTAGGTGGTTACCTCTTGGAACGCATACCTTGGTCGGATTCTACGCTGGGCCTGTGCCTGCTGGCGGTATCTCTTCTTTTGCTGTGCGGCTGCCTTGTGGCTCTAGTCAAGCTACTGCATTCTGTCCTGGGTGGTCCCATCGCCTCATTGCTGCGGCGCATCATAAATGTCGAACCACCCTGGCCTTACCATTTATTTACGGGATGGGTGGCAATGGCTCTCGGGTGCGCCCTCACCGTTCTTGTCCAGTCAAGTTCCGTCTTCACATCCGCTCTGACACCACTAGCGGGCATGGGGCTGGTCTCCTTGGAACGCATCTATCCACTCACCCTGGGTTCAAACATTGGCACTACGGCCACGGGACTACTGGCTGCTTTTGCTGCACCCCCAGCCGCTCTAAAAGACACACTGCAGATTGCCTTTTGCCACTTGTTCTTCAACCTCTCCGGGATTTTCCTCTTCTATCCCATTCCCGCCAGTCGCCTGCCCATTCCACTCGCCAAAGGATTGGGCGAGATGACCAGCCGTTACCGATGGTTCAGCCTTCTTTACCTCTTAATGATGTTCCTCTTACTCCCCGTATTTGTGTTCGGACTCTCAGCGGCTGGACCGCTGGTCTTCGTTGGCGTGGGAGGACCACTACTACTGATTATTATTATTATAGTGGTAATAAATGTTCTGCAGCGGAAGCGACCATCGCTGCTGCCCTTGAAACTACGGGACTGGTCCTTCCTACCTGAGTGGATGCACTCATTAGACCCTCTGGACAGAGTGATCGGACACGTCTGTTGCTGTCTGCAGAGTGAGAGGAGGGACGCCCCAGTGCTGGGCCTCATTCCCAACCAGTCCCAAATGAACATCCTCCAGCCCGTTTCGGCGTCCTCCTCGGTGCTCACTCTGAATTCGACGTGCGGTCCCGAGTACCACACGATGAATGGAATCGAGAACTGCGTCTTCGGAGAGGTTCCGAAACCCCTGAAGAAGAAAAAGTCCAACAATAACAACCACATCGAACCAGACTGGGATTTCGGGGGAACAACCACTTCCCTGTGATAGTCCTTCGCATTAGCGGATATTTGTCTTGTGATAAAAACTTTTCGAACTTAGAAGCTGTTGTGATAAGATTTTTAATTGTGAAAGCTATGCAGTGCGTGTGGCCACAGAAATTTCGCACACATCCACCCTATTCATTCCAGTGTGTGTCTGGACTGTGCAGAAGAGTGCGCGTATGATGTTCCAGATCACAACCTCTCCTGGTAGGTGTCACGGAACAGATGCTTTTGGATCGAAGTATTTCTCTGACGCATTGAACGAGCCAACACCAGATCGGAAATTTGCAGCATAGCGCTAAATGCAATCCTTCAAATTTAAATTAAGATTTTCGACTACCAGAGAGTATTTCCATAATCATGGTTCTATTCCATCGTCTTTTACGAATGAATGCATTGTGAGAGAGATTGAAATGAGATCAATGATAGTTTGTTTCCACACATTTATGGATACATACATCATGATAATAAGCGAAATAATTCTGATGATTCCTGTGTTTTAGGAATCATGAGTTGGAAACCCAGCGTGAACTGTTTCCAAGTTTTGAAGCTTTGACTAGTGTAGATATCTTAATGACCAAAATATTCCAGATCTGATTTCAGAATTAAGACTTTATTGACTTGTTTATTCGGCAATAACTTCTAGTCGATTTAGCAGATTACACCTCCCAGCCTTTTTTCTTCTCCCAAAACTACTGTCAATCTTTAAACTGATGCAGTAGTAATCTGAATTATGTTACCAGACTTAACTTTGAAATCGATCTGATTCCAGATCCAGTACTAACTTAAGTTTTAGCATTCCTGTGGGATCCACGGCAATTACAAAGCTAGATATTGTCAGCAATTGTGGGCAACAATTGTATTTTGTTTCTACACTATCGGAATACAAGATGGCTATGAGATCTGAACCACTCCAGGAGAATGTCACTTTTTAAGAAGCATATATAGCAACAGCGGCTACTGACAATCTGGCAATTTTTCCCGTCAGCGGCTACTGACAGGAAAAATTCTTCGAGCCGGTTACGGTTGCGAAGACACAACACACCACCTCTCGAGAGAAACACAAAGTACATTATTTTTTAAATGAGAGACAAACCCAATATATGCAATTGTATGTACCTGTACTATCCAATAGAACTATTAATTCTTTGTTATTTGTTTCGTTTTTGTGGCAGCAAGGAAGCAAGCTATGACGGGAGTTCATCTTCTAACTTAATATAACCATACCTTCCTCAGTACACCAGTTAGGAAATCAAACTCTATTCGTTTAGATGACTAGCAATCTCATACTTAGATCTATCATTGAAACTCACGTTTTTTATCATTTGCTTTTTGCAGTTTCTACCACTGGCTACATCATAATTTTGACGATCCTTTATACTTTCGCCATGCTATTGACAGTGACGGTTAACACCTGTGTTCTATCAATCACCCAGTTTAGCAACCAGTTCGATTTAAATCGAAAGAATGAATAAATGACATTGGAAAGACATCTAATGTCTGACAATAAAGGCAGTAAATACTTGACTGATTATTCAGTAATTATAAGATAAAAAGAAATAAAAATGTCCACCAATAACAGTATGGCAATTATTTTCATTCTGTGGCATATCTTTACTGAAACGGTTGAAAATAACAATAGATGAACTGTAAATGTATTAAAAAGTATTTTATAGATAAAAAATTAAAATAAAAAGGATCCATTCCATTAATACAAAAGTAGATAAACAAACATAATACATGAAATATTTTTGAAGTTGTTTCGAATTCTAAAATTCATTATCACTCCGTAATTCTTCTTCAATAATTAATGTAGAATTTTCATAATAGATTTTACTAAAATTATTATTTTTTAACTGAGCATTAACCCAATTATTAAAATTTAAATCTTTTAAATTTTCAAAATTTTATATCGTAGCTCTTTTAGAATTTAAATTTATTTCTTTATGTTCGCTATTATGAAAAATTGTAACAATTAATTGAAGGTTTTACCGATATAAATGAAAAATTGTTATACAAATTTGCGTTTCAAATAATTCAAATAATCTTAAAATTTCAATTTATCAATCACGAATATTAATTCGTTAAAAATTACTTTTACTGAATTCTGTATTCATTATGATTTTCTCTTTAAAAAATTTGAAGGAAGTTTAAAAAAATTCGTAATTCGTAAAAACAAATCGTAATCGTAACAAATAAAAAAAATATTTACATAAAGTACTTTTAATTATTAAAATATATTGTTATCACATAATGATTCGTAAACAATCACGATTTGTTTTAAAATATATAGATATCCTTTTTCTTTTTACAAAAGAATATTTATTAATAAATGAAAAAAAAAATCATAAATAAAACTGTAGAAAATAATATTCATAAAATGCACATTTTTCAGGGCTTTTTTTTTCTAATTAATTGTTTCTCATATATTTTCCCGAGTAAAAGAAAGAACTTTAATATCTTATTTTAAAATAGTTGTATTATTAAATCTCCAACAGACTTAGCTCTCCGAATTTATTGTCCTATAATATTAATAAAAAGGAAAAAATAATATTTTCTTCCAACATTACGGCACTTCCTTCTCCATCTAATGCACCTATTATAAATAAATAAAAATGCTATTATCATAAGTAATATTCCAAATATTGGTGAACAAAAAAAATGTAATTATACTTGAATGTCAAAAATCGCTTTATTTCGTATAGATCGAGATAAGTTTCCAAATCAGGAATACAACAGATGAATCCAGTTAATATAGCAAATCAAATCGGATCCGACATTTATAGATCAATGCTATAATCAATATTTTCGGTGTCGCAGTTTATGTGCAAATTCTGTTTCTTTTTCCCCCTTCATTTTTTATAGCCTAGATCATAAAATGAATCATTAGGTTCATCATTCAACGCCTCATCTATGCGCATGCGTAGCTTGGCAGTCATTTTCCTACAATGATTTTGGAATAGAAATTGCTCAGGCAGAATTATTAATTAAAAGTATTTTATTTTATACATAACCTTTTCGTAAAATAATTTTCAATTCTGAGGAAAAGATGAAATGATCTTTTTATCTATATTTTTTTAAAAGATTGGGGGTTGTTCAGAATTAAATTTTTATTCTTATAATGAATTCCAAGTACAATGATAGCAACCCAATACGATACTCAAAACCTTTTGAATAAATTTTTCCTTTATTCCATTTTGGTTCTTTTGGCAAACGATAAAGGAAAAATGGTTAATGAATATAAATAAATTGCATTGTGAATTATAAAAAGTTAAAGAACTTTCTTAATCATTAAGTATTTGCTTTAAAAATATTAGCAAAATTCGTCGAAATTATTTTTATAGAAAAGTGTTCCATTAAAAAGAATTTTAAAAATACTTTATTTACTTGAATATGAATATCAATTTCTCAATTGTTTTTAGATGATTGAAATTAATATAAAAATTCTCATGCGCAGGCATTATTATGAATGTAGTCAGTGGTATAAAAGATACGAGTTAGAAGTTGCTTTTCAACTAAATAATGTAAAATTAATTACGAGCTTGCAGTTTTATAGTAATGATCATCATTCATTTTAGCATTTTCACTAATTATGTAAACATTTATAGTCAAGTGAATATAACAAACATTCCAAAAGGTGCTTTATGAGTTTATTTCTATTTAGATCACTCAGGTTTATTTTAATCAGCAAGAGGAATGGAATATAACGGAAGGCGAATTAAAAAATTCAACTTAATTTATTTTAAGTTTGAATTTAATTTAACTTAAGACTGTATGAACTTAATTTATCTTTGGATGTTGAAACTTCTTTTCTAATTTGCCAAACGATTTTTTTAATGAAAGAGAGAAGCTTATAAAATCTCAACATATAACCTTCTTTAGGGTTACAAACATATTAATTCCATAAAATTGCAGCACATAAAACTATGCAATGAAAGTGTCTTTCAATCTTGTATATGTTTGACCTTATTTTGAAAATAAAGGGTAAAATTTCTTTTTAACGTTTGGTCTCTTTATTTCGTCTCTTTTCACATTTGTTTAGTTCTAAATAAGTGATTCAAATATCAAAATATTTATTTTCAATTTAGTGAACATTCCACCTTATCATTTGATATTCTTTGGACCTACACTAAATCGTTTGCAAAAATTTTTAAGCTATATTTCACTGCAATTTAATATGAAATTTCTTTAAAAACTGGAGATGCTATTACTAATCAAATAATGGAATATTACACAAGACATAAGAAACTAATTTCAAAAGTTCAGCCACATCGTAGAATATAGTGTCCTTTTAATCAATGATAATAGAATATTAAGCAGCGCAGTCGCCTGTATGAAACTTTCTGATATACAGTCTAATAAATATTCTTCTGTATTATTAAACTCGTACCTTGGATTACGATTGTATCTACTTTGGAGATTAATCGTTGGTTTGCATTAATACATAAGAGTACCGAATATTTATTTTGGACACATCGCATTTTAATTATTGTGTTAATTTATAATTTAACACAATAACTAAATAAACACACTTCCTAAGAATATAAAAAAAATCAAATTTCACCAAAATTTGATAGTATACAAATTTTATGTGAAGGCCACGTGTGTGGACGGGGGGGGGGTCATTTTTATCCCACAAACTCAAAGTAATTTTGTGTTATAGTATTCACAGATAGACAGACAGACAGACATAATTCTTAAAACATATTTTGGGCTCAGGGAGATCACAAAAGTTTAGCATTTTGAAACTAAGCTTAAAAAGATAGATATGCAAGCTTCCTTTGGACAAAACGTGAAGAAATATATGATCATTTTGGTTTGAAGACATCATGCTAAACTTTATTCTCTACCTTTTCCTATTTTCATCATAAATTTTTCCCAAGACAAATATAATTCCAAAAATGTCGTTTTGGAATGGGCATTTCTAAAATTTTGGAATTCTTCAAAATTTCGAAATCGAATTTTCGATATAATTGCCATTTTTTCTCTTTGGATGTGTAAGAAAGTACAAATATCGAGTGCCCTTTTGCTAATCTTCTAAGTTCCTGTTTATTGCTTTTTCTTTCTTTTTTTAATATGATTATTAATGTGTTTTAATATCTTGACTTGGATATAATTCGAATGAAACCTAAGCGAACACGTTCTCTACGCAATTTCCAAACACTAAAATTGCACGACAAGAATTCGCGCCAAAACATATCATTCGTAAACACGTTTCATTAATCCAAAAGTGCCGCCACAGAGCGTCGAAAAAGGATGATGGATTACAAAATGTCACGAAATCTGGCAAGAAGTTTTCAGCAAACTTTAGCGAATAGTGCAATGAATCTTCACCTCAAACAGCTGAATCTTCAGTTATAATATTTTAAGCAGGGAGATATCTTCGCGTCTACTTTTTTTAGTGTTAATGAGTTCTGCGATTTCTTCCATTTTATTTTTCAATACAGGAATGTGGCACTCTATATGAAATGTTCAAAAGTTAAGAGATTTTAAAAATCAATCATTCGAAAAAGTATTCAAAAACTGATATTAACTGGCTTGTTCATTGCATCTGCCTCTTTTATCTTAGCACTCGAAGAGAAAAAGCTTTTCTAATATTCAATCTTGGATGCTCTACTAAAGATAAGGATGGATGAGAGAGCAGAGGGCAAAGAAACAAACACCAATATTGCTCGGGTCGCAGGGTCCAGATTTTCCGAACTTCACTGGGGCTGTATAATAGACATTAGAGGGGGAGAAATAAAGTCCCAATAACAATTCAAACATCAGAACTACTTGGAGGTTGTCTTGACTTTCTGAACTTCAAAAGAAGGGTGCTATTCTAGAGGTTGGAAAAGGAGTCGAACTCGGACGAGGATTTAAAGATGAAAGATGAAAGACAGTATGAACAGTAGACAGACTGAATGGCAATATCTCGATATCTGGTCAAGATTTGTCCATTTTAATTTTTTAAGTCTTATCCTAAATATTGGAAAATAGATTTCAAGCTGGGATAAATATTCAAAATGCAATACAGCTCAGGGTGGCAGTATTTAGATCTTCCGAGCTTTACACAAAGCATTATCTTGGATATTGGAAAATAGAAATCAAATCGGGACAAATATCCAAAAATCAGGATATAATGGGTTGGTGATACGTAGATCTTCAAAACTTTAATCGGGTAATAATCCTGGATGTTTGGAAATAGGAATCAAGTTAGGACAGATTTTCAAAAATCAAGGCAGTGCATGATGGCTACGTCTAGATTTTCACAACTCTAATTGGATAGTTTAATTTTAGATATTAGGAAATAGGATCAAGTAAGGGCAAGGATTCACTAGTGAGGATAGTTCGAAAGCAATCTCAAGATTTACTGAACTTTATTCAGAATACTATAATAGATACTAGAGAATGAGCGATAAATAAGACAAATATTCTAAAAATAGATATTTGGAAATCTCTACATTTTCTTAACTCTAATCATAATATAATTTCTTTTCCTAGTAGCTCAGAAGACAAATCAAAAACTAATCTACATGTAAACAAATTCTGATATTCAAAAGATATTTAATGAATTTTCATGCTTTATTAAATTTACTATCACAATTTGACTATTGTTACGAAATTTGTCACACAAGAGCGATGCGAAGATTCAAACTTTATTGCCAGGAAAACGTATATTAAATATCCACAACATGAGCCACAAAATCACAGCGAATTAACTCTATTTAATCCGCTAATTTCGGCAAAGAGCAAAGCTATAGAACTCGCATCAAAAAGAAAAGGCACCCTCTCAAGCTAAACCAACTAGTGTAACTCGTTCTCCGAACTTATCTCCTCCTCCTCCTTAGGCATTGCCTTCAAATAGCGTCCCACTAAAGTGGGCGTTCTCTAGGATCAAATCTTTATTTCTAGGCTTCTGCTACACATTTTAATAAAAACTTTTAGCGACTTCATTAAGTCACCAACACACCTACATCATCAAATTAGTGTAATATGGCAACTTTCTGTTGTAAATCCCCTTAGAACGTTCTTTTCTCGCTGACGTGCTATTCCATTACAATTAATTTTATGCAATTAAACTATTTAGAAATATTTACACAAAATTCTTAACATTATTGTAAAAGAGAATTCTTCAAAAATCTGTTTCTTAAAAATAATATCGTGCCAAACATTTTAAAATATCTCTTGCATATTATTTATCATTGAAAAAAAAAGATTTATTTCGGACGTCCTATAAGCAAAGGGTCAATTCTTATCAAGGCAAAGTGTCAAAACGCGAGCCTGTCCAAGCTAGTTACTTTTTTACCAAGAAAGCATGAAAACTGAAAACTGCTGCATACCAAATCAAGAACAAGAATTTTACGTTGCCATACCAATTGAATGAATCTGAAACCTTTTCAAACATATTGCATTTTTAGAGAAAATGAAATTGTGAAAGAACCTAATATAATTGTTTTTATTAATTTGAATTGCATTTTCATTTTTGAACGAAGCCGCAAAATTGAATCTACAGAATGATTGCTTTTGCTCTCTTATAACGGATTTAAAATTATGAAATTCTTGTAAAAAATTTCATTGGAAGGGAATTGAAATCTGAAGTTGTTTGATTCTGACTTCGATCAGCATTTTCTAAACTACAAAGATAGTTACAAATTTATTGCTCTTAAATGCGTTCTTTGAAGCATTTTCGTACAAAATCTACATTTCAATTTCAGAAATTTTGATATTACCTTACATAAGGTTTTGATAAATTTAAATAAACTTATTTTAATTATCATGAGTATATATTAATGAGATTTATATTAATAAGATTTATGCTGCATAGGAGAAATTAAAGAACAACTCACAACTGAAGATTAACACCTCATTAACTTTGGAGTAGATTTTAAAAGAAAATTGCCGAATTTGAATTATTTTTTAAATTTAAAAGTGAAGTAATTTTAATTAGAAAAGTAGAATAATTTTTCGGTATTATCTTCAAAACAATGCATTTGAATTATTAAGAAACAAAATTTAAAACAGAAAAAATAAAAATTTTCAAATTATTTAAAACAGTTCAATTTAAGCCCTTTTTTTAATTCCTACTCTTAGTTCCCACTCCCCCTGTATTTTGTTTAGATTTTCAGTCATTAATAAAACACTTTTTGTTCATTCATTCAAGTTCAAATACATTTTTTAAAACTTGTAATGGATGGAACTCGATGTTAATACAATTTTTTCAAATACTAATTCATTAATTAAATTTAATTCATTTTTAATACTTTAAATAGAGTTTTGACAGATTGTTATAAAAATTGAAATCAACAGGCAGTATCTCAATCAGTAAAATGAAAGGATTTCATTATTTTTCCCGAGGAGGTAAAGAATGTGGTTACAATTCTTGCGAAAATCAATCCTTTTTTGATCAATTATTTATATTATTTGCAATTATTTAATAAAAAACTATTAAAATAAAAATTTTCTTTGCTGACCTAAGTAGGAATGGACTTTAAATTTTTTTATATTACTTGTTAGGAAATAAATAAATAAATTTAAAGAACTAAAAATCTTTTTCCAGTCCCAAGGAGGAGTGAATGTGAATATTTGTATTCAATTTATTCAAGTACGATTTTTTGAAGAGTGTAATACATTCTTTTTTCATTTACAAGAAAATAACGATTTCCTAACCCCTCGAGGTTTTATTAAAATAGTAACGGTCCCTCTTATACTATTTTAATAAAACCAACTCGCTGATTTGTATTAAAACAAATTTTCTCTCTGAAGATATAATAACATATTTTGTTATTTAATTTAAATGAGATAAGGCTTTTTATTTAAAATATTTAATTGACGATATGTTAACTCATATATTTTTTTCTAACTGTAACCGTACCGCGCTTCACCAAGGACTGATTCCCTACATCACATATTTTCATAGTGTGAACATAAACTGCTTATTTTAAGGGCCAAACATTTCATGGAATTCAAGTTAATATAAATGCTAATGATCCAAATTCGACAATTTCTTCAAATTATTTATAAATAATTATTTTGTTTCTAGTTTCAATTTTTTAAAGTTTAATTTTCAACATACTGATATATCAGAGCCGTGACGGAATACTCAACTTTTTCTCTTATGGAAATGACAATCATGTAGATAACCTAGTTTTAGGAGGATAAATCCCCACATTCTTTACATTTTCCATTTGTCCCTACAAAAATCCCTTTCGAACTTTTACAATTGTCAGCACATCTCCGTTGAAACCTCATGAAGCCTTAAAAATGCCAATCTTCTTTTTGTTCTTTCTGTCTCTCTTTCTTCTTTCTTCCCTTCCCGTACCTTTTTTACTTCCTCGTAAGAGAAATATGCGAAGTATTAAAATCGTTTAAAACGTTCGAAATTGGAATGTTACAGACTCTCCAAGTTTAAGTCCGAAAAACTCATTTTTGATAAAATGTATGACTACCGCTCTGTCTATGAACAAAATAATTCACATTTTTAAAGCTGGGTAGATGAAATTTTGCATGAGGTCTTACTAACAAATTCAACCCTTTACCCCCAAATCCTTTTTGATGAGCGGAATTCATTCATGCATTTCGTTCATTCATCCACAGATCGTAATTTAGAACTGGAACAGAGAACGATCCCCTATTTAGAGAAATTATCGAACAATTTTGCCAATAAATCAGCAATCGTCAAACATAACCTTTGAAAATTATAGCACATTAATCCATTGGCTTGGGAAGTTGGATGATACATGGATGGTACGAGAAATAGCAGAACTTGTGCCCTGATGATCTCAAAATTTCACATTGCAAGACTTCAATAGAAATGCGGCAAAATACGGACCAGCTCAATCTTAATTTGTTTATGTGTGTTCGGGGGAGGGTGCAACAATGAATTAGAAATCTTATTAGAAATTTTCATAATGTCTGGAAAATTATGCTTTTATATAATTTGATAAAGGCAGCAGCTGTCTGTATCTCTAAACCAACTTAAATATGATATTTCCAACTAATAATTTTACCAATTCCATACCACTACCATCCATGTACCATTCAAATAGCCCAATGGATAAATGGGCTTTTTGAATTCGTATTATTGATCCATTGGTATTATCTACCTTCTACTGAATCAATTCTAAATTCATATAAAAAAAGACCTTTCATGAGGCAACAATACACAAATTCTTAAAAAAATATTTTTAAAAAAAACTTAAGTTTAGTTATATTAACGTCCCGTTGCAAAGCAACACTAGGGCTATTTTGGAATGAACCTTGTAATTTGGAACAGTTTAACGATGACGATACCTGAGCTGGCACCACTTCCCGTCTCCACGCCATTAGGAGGACGTTTGGGCTGACGGATTTAATGCCAAACGGACTCCCTTACACGACGGTTCTTTGGTTGAATAACGTCTCGAACCTCAAACCCTACGGTTCACAAGCCAAGACCTTGCCTCCAGGCCATCGCGGTCCTTCTAGATAGACCTTTTTAAGTGTCTCATTAAAAATTTGGTCCAATTCGCATACGAGTTTGATTCCTTGCTGAAACTGACTTTATCAACTCTTAGCCAAAGGAATTTAAGCAAATCTTCCACTTATTCTATGAATTAGATCTAAAGACTACCCATAAAATCGAATCTGTTAAATTGTGAGTCCATTATTTTTGAAAATTTGTACTCGTAGTGCAAAAGTTCAATGTTGTTGCTTGTTGTTGCACTTGTCACTGAGGTAGTCAGCGATTTAAGCCTAATCAGCGTCTCTTGTTTTGTAGTAGCGCCAATTAGGGCCAAGAGTACGACTTTTAATACTCACTCATCACATTCGATTGCATAACCCCTTTTTTAAGGGAGCACATTCACACACCTTATAGATAGAACACAGATGAACAACCATTCTCGAACTGGGGTTCAAACCCGAGATGCCCTGGAGAGTCGCGCTACCCCTATGCCAAGACGCCGGCAAACATTCAAGGTACTTTTCATACTAGGAAAAACAAATTCTTCACAGACGCGTATTAGGAAACCAAGACAATGCTTCAGTAATTAATAGATATAGAAAAAAAAAGATTTTAGATCCAACATTTATCGAATTCTATCCTTTAAGTTCAAATTTCTTTAGATATACAGGATATTTATAAAGGAATATCTCAACTTTGTAGACCTATTAAAAGAAAACAAAACAAAGCACAACCTTGTTGTTCATCCGATATTGCAAATAACCGTTGAAAACAACTTTTACACTGTTGTGAGTGCTCATCATAAACACCTCCAAAAACATTAATGATATGAATGAGATGCTACTGCTCATTCCATGCTCTATCAGCACCTCTGATGTGCGGCTTTGAAATTCTGCAGATTTGCATATCTTGAGTTTGTTGACCTCAGTTGGTTGCAATGGGGCGAACACTCGGTCTTTGATGTAACGACGGAAAAGAAAATCCAAGTAAGCCGAACACACGTATCTTCATCCTACCTAAGCTTCACATTAGACATGCAGAAAAAATTGTGGAATGAATAATTGTTCTGTTTTGTATTTCTGAAGGGTTTCACATTGAGTGCTACTTATAATTGTTTTAAATTTAAATTTCATTTGTTTTTGATTGTTTGTTCCCGATGAACAACAAAGTTGCTCTGCAAACTTTTCTTTTCACGACCTGCCAAGTTCAGATATTCATTAATAAACATCCTGTTTGTCCTCCAAATTGGTAGTTTTCCGCGAGTATTATGTCTACCTTTCATTTAAATATACATTTTGTTTCTCCGGCTTCGTTCATTTTTAACAAGTTTGATTTATTTTTCTTTAGACTTTTTAAAAATTCTGTAGATGACAAATTGTTTTGAGGTAATAACTTATTTATTCATTTTAAAAAAAATTCGTCCATTTTTTCTTTTGTGTTTAACTATCAAAGTCTTAAATAGATCTATCTTACTTAGTGTTTTAAAACATGGTTCTATCTAAGAAACATAACAATAAATTCTTTTTATTCTTTTTTTAAACAAGGGGTCGGTTGTATAGATAAACTTAAAAGCCCTTATTACGATTATTGTACTGCAGTTGAAATAAACAACACATGTTTTAAATAAATAATTTGTTTTGAAAATCGTTGTTGCAATGGGAATTTTTAATTTTTTTTTCTTTGATAGTATTTTGTTAAATAAAAATAAATATTTTTTTAAAATTGTGAATGCATTTGTTATAGAAGATAAAGAGACAAAACCCAACGTTTGACAACTATTATGTAAGCAAAACCAGTGGTCTCACCAAAACTTTCTCGCATGCTCACAAATTAATTTTTCATTCCAGGGAACGTCTTACGCGACAATAGTTACGAAGCATTAACTTTTGTCTTCAATTTACCATATTTATTGGATCTATCGTGTCTCCTTGGCGAGTTATTTGGCTATTAATCCCAGGCATCTGTAAATAGCACCCAAAAATCAAATTTGTATTTTGGGCACGTTTTTCTCAACTGATTGTAACCACGATGTGACACAAAACTGTAGCTGAACTCTTAAAATCCTATACCAAATTTGATATATTTAAGTCATTGTGCTTTTGAATTACTGTGTGAAAATATTTCTAAAAGCTTAATTCGTATTCAGATGTGGCTCAAAATTGGATAGTGTCAACATTTTAGAGGCTAAATCTGTGCACCGAACTTAATCTAGCGAGCGTCTTCGCTTTAAAATTATCGTGTTAATTTATATTCTAACAACTCGACAGACGGACTTTCTTTGAACAGTTATTCAAAATTTGTTAGAAATCTGAAAATTTGGTGTACATATCTTATACCAGTTTTCAATCGACTTGCCATAGCTTTTTTGTTATCTTTGTCACAGACAGATAGACGTACATTTCCCAAAAATGTGTTTTTCGAACTCAGGGAGAACAAAAACGTGGCGAATCGAAAATATCTCGATTTCGAATTTTTTGACAATTATAATACTATTTCTATATTACATATACGAGTAAACAAAACATAAATTTTAAAGAAAAAAGTTTATATTTCATAGGAAAGAATATTCTCACAAAATACAATATAAATATTCTGGAAAGGAGTCTTCATTATCCATGTAGATGTATTTTATTTGATGCAAAAACATCGTTTGTCAATGCCATATTAAAAGTTTAGTTATATTAAATGCTTCACTTCAAGTAACGCGAAAACCATTTTGGAACGGATTCTTCGAAATTTTAAGTCAGATGATGATACAGTAGTCAGAATTTCTCTTTTCAGATTTCCATGCCACACCAACAAAAAGATGTTAGCCTTAAACATGCAATTTAGGGTGCACTACAGCATAGCTGCTTTTCATGAAACTGATTTTCGAATAAAGGAGCCTTTGTTCCTTAATTGAAATTAATCACCAGATTGAGGCCTATTAAAAATAATATTTTTTAAACTTTTTCATTAAATGATTATATTCATTATCAATGCTAAAAACGATAATTTATAAAGTTTTTTTTTAATTTTAAACTTTATTTAATTTTTATAAAAAATAAATAAAGTTTACCTATACATATTAAAAATTAGAATATCTGAATTACTAAAATATTTTCAAATGAAAAATATATAATAATACCAATGATAAAGAAGGTCTTATCCTATTCTTATACTATTTTAAGTTTTAAATTAACTTTGGTTGTATAGCAACCATAAAAAAAAGAAAATGAAATCTTCGATCGCAAGTTTCAAATTATCATGTGAGATTCCTTACTTTTTGTAATTATTTATCCAAATTGATTTAAGTCATTAGCCAGTTTAAGCCAGTTTTTGGAGCTCGAAATAACAGCTACGATGTCATAGTTCTACGTCAACCTTCTGCTGTCAAAGAACCGTACATAATATCAAAGCAATATTGATAAAATCACGTCAACCTTTTAGAAACGCATCTGGTTTCAAAGAAGCATACGTAATAATAATACAATACTGGTAAAAGCTGTTAAAAAATATATGCGATTAAAATATGTTGATGAATATTGCCATTTATGCTTTATTCATTGCCTACGTGATTTTGAGCTTCAATTATCATCTGCATTCAATTATTCAAAACCCTCTAACGAAAACAACATTAGGTTCTCACATGATAATAAATATAATCTTGAAAAATAAATTACTGACGGAAATTAAAATTAATTTTCTCTTAATTATAATTATAATTATGTAAAATTAGTTGTAAATTATAATAGTTCTTTAATCAAGGCCATTGTATTATAATAGTTCTTTAATCAAGCATTTGCAAACGCCGAAATTCTGTCAATGCCGAAGAGAGATGTCCACCAAAGAATGCAGAATTGATTCGTGTCCAGAAACGATAGAGCAAAATTCCGCCGGTGCAATAAATAGATTCATTACCGAACTGGAGTTCGAAGAAAAAGAGAAAAGTCCCGTCCTAGAGCCGTGGGCACTCTGCCCGCAGACCAGGCGTCTGCGAATGGTTTGCAAGAGCAGTAAGGACTTGCCCACTGCGCATGCGCTCATCGTGCTAGCTGCACGAAACTATTAAAATAACACGATGTTTCGATTGGTTTTTAACTGCTTTAAACTATCTCCGAATAAAATGTCTGTTACAAACATTCTGCGCTTTAGAACTGTTTACTGACCTACAAATCTATTTTTATTAAATTACTAGCTGATATATTGTCATCACATAATAAATAAAAAATATTTCCATGACTTTTAGTAATAAAAAGTGTTAATATTTTATTTAAGTTCAAGAAATTTTAATAAAAACATGTAATTTAAATTTTTTTAAATACATTCCTACTTAAAAAATTCTTTCAAATTTAACAAAAAAATAGCAATGATTTTAAAAAGTATTTTATTTACACTTTATATTTTTACAAGGATTTATTAAGACATTGCATGATAATTTCATAATTTCCATACACATATATATATATATATATATATATATATATATATATATATATATATATCGTTGGAAGTCCTCTGCAGGAATATTGAGCCATGCTGTCTGTATAGACGTCCATAATTGTGAAAGTGTGGATGGTGCAGGAGTTTGGTCACGAACGGACCTTTCGATGATGTCCCATAAATGCTCGATGGGATTCATATCGGGCGATTTAGGTCGACAAATCATGTGCTGGAATTGTCCGGAATGTTCTTCAAACCAATCGCGAACAGTTCTGGCCCGGTGACATGGCGCATTGTCATCCATAAAAATCTCATCGTGTGGGTACGTGAAGTCCATGAATGGCTGCAAGTGATCTGCAAGCAGCTGAACATAACCATTTCCAGTCAATGATCGGTTCAGTTGAACCAGAGGACCGAGTCCATGCCATGTAAAAACAGCCCACACCATTATGCAGCCACCACCAGCTTGAACAGTGCCTTGCTGACAGTTTGGGTCCATGGCTTCGTGGGGTCTGCGCCACACTCGAACTCTACCATCAGCTCGTAACAACTGAAATCGTGACTCATCTGA
>JAOUZG010017696.1:1181081-1218427 GCA_026289955.1 Argiope argentata | reverse complement strand
AAAAAAAAAAAAAGAGAGAGAGAGAGAGAGAGAGAGAGAGAGAGAGCGAACTAATTGTAATAATTGAAAATCCTTCTCATGTTTGAGTATTTATGAACAATATTCAAAGTACTTAAAATTAAACGAGGTTTACGATTATCACATCAAAACAGTTGCCATCTACTACTTGTAAACCTGGCATAGAGATAGCACGTCTTGGTGATCTGGGCGTCCCGATTCGGGCATGGTTCTTTTTCTGTATTCTACCTATGTGGTGTGTGAATGTGCTCTCCCCCATCCGCGATGAAAAGGGGTCGTGTAAGCGAATGTAATGCATTAAGTACCTAAGTCATACTCTTGGCCCTAATTGGCGCTACTGAAAACACAAAAGACGCTCACTCGGCTTAAATCGCCGACAGATAACTGTCAGGAGGCGTCTAATGAGTCTGAGTCACAACGCAAAAAGTTAGTGTAAAAGTCGTTACCGCAAAATTAAAAATATGTTCAATAATAGCATTAATCGGAATGTCAAAGCTTACATTAAACAAAAATTGCTTAAATATTTTTACGTTAAAATAATTTCATATGAATAATAATAATTTTATATAGTAAGCAAATAATTTACAGTACACAAAGTCCTCTTACCGTCTACAACTTTATTTTTTAAATTAAAATATGAATATTATTTTTATGAAATGATTTTTAAATTTCATAGCTCAACGGGCGAATACAATTATTTTTAAAAATCCTCAAAGCTGATTTTTTTTCAATAAAATGTTAGAAATTATATAAAGTTTAATTGAAAATTGATAGCGATAACGTGGAAAAGATAAATAAAACAGTTTAAAATAGATATAACATTTCATTCAATAGAAGCAGTAAATTTTAAGGTAATCTTTTATTTATCTAGAATAGATTTAATTAATAAATTAGCACGAAATCTTTACAAAAACCATTATAATTTTTGTGAAGAAGTTTTGAAAAAAATCTATGCACTTGTTTGGGATTTCTATAGGGAACAAAAGTTGAATTGTTTGGTTTTGGATTTCTATAGCGCAAAGCTATTTACTAGTTTCTCTTTCATTTGTTAAGATTTTTGAATAGGTCTAACCATTATCCTTATTAAACTATTAATTAAATTATCATTCAGTCTTCTTTGAATAGGGTTAAAATAAAAGAGGTAGACGAATTTTATCTTTAATTCACCACCTCCCAGAGTAATTTCGATAAGCAAGAAATTTGTTCAAAAATTATGTGCGAACATAGATTATTAATAATCCACTTCAATGCGTATCTGAAATAATTCAAAAGATTTTAAATTAATTCAAAAGACTTTATTTCACTAAATGTGAATACCAAGGCGGAAATAATTAATTGATATTAATTCCGGATTCCAGAAAAAATTAACTATATTTTTTTATATATCCATTCGTTTTTAGCAGTGCACTTTTTTAGATTTTTTAGTTATATATATTTCCTATTTTGAAAATATATAATGTCTATTTTGAGACAAAATTTATCATTTTAAACCATGTTCAGTTGAAGTAAACAATATGCCAAACAGCACCCTCTCTCCACATTTTCAAGCCACACATATCAGAGATCATATAACTATATGTTTAGCTCTGTGATGATACCAGGCTTCAATTCGAAAAATAATTTGTTTAGATGATGTTTTTTTATTATAAGGTTTCTCAATTCTGTTTTGAAATGGGGCCATTGCTCGAATTTAGTTATGGAATCTAATATGAATCCTTATATTAAAAAAAAAAAAAAACATCACGTCATTTCACATCATTTTACCACAAAATGCTTTTCGATGCCTCAATTATGAACGTCAGCGGGAATAAAAGCCATTGTAGTTATAAATCCCAATACCTTATATCTTTCAAGTATGAACGTCATGCAAATGTTATATGAGTTTATAAATTACAGTAATAGAATCAGAAGCTGTCTTGTGGATGGTTTGTTGAAAGTCAAGCTGTTACCCGTAGATCTGACTGAAAAGTTTTTCATCCTGATAGTAAACTTGTGCAAAATAACAGTTTTGATTTATTAAAGTATTTATTATTTCTCCACTGTTTTTCTCTAGAAAGCTCATCTATTGAAATTAATAAACTACATTTAAAAAAATTTAAAAATATGCTGAAAACCACTTTTATGGATAGAGTATCCGGAGTGGTGAATCCCAAATCGGAGACCATATTTCGCCGAAAATCCGATATATTAACTGCCATAGTGCATTTACATTTTATTGCCGACAAATTCTACCACATAGAATAGTCTGGAATTTTGAAGTGAGTATTGTTGGATTAGATTTTAGTTTAGCCCTATAACCAATGACATGTATTGAATAAAGCAAGTCTAGCTATGCTTCAATAACAATTTGCTCTCTCAAACATAATTTTGAAATATAATCGAATATCTTAGTTCTCGAAAACTTTTAAAGAAAATTCTATTCACTATGTAAACATTCCCAGTCTAATTTAATGAATGTACAGTAAATGTATGAATCAAAAGGAATGTGTCCTGATGAATCCCTCACTTAATTGTTTTTGTCTTCATTAGTTCTGGCTTTCCAGCTGATCGCGGATGTAAAACAAAAATGCACTTTTGAACTAAGCAATGCATCTGTTCGTCCATTCATCAGCTAACTATTTTGCTACTGGTTGCATTTAATACAAACTCTAGGGCCGGGATGGCCTGGTTGGTAGAGCGTTGGACTCGTGCTCCTTAGGTTACGGATTCGAAACTCGCCGGGCAAAAGACTCCCCGAGTGTGTGGTGGTGGCGCTCGTTAAATCTATTCGTGGTCGCAAAGTCTTCCATATCGAGAGTAATATCACTGGGGGTACTGGGTCAGAGATGATCGTTCTCTGTTTCAGATCTAAATTACGATCTGAGATGAATGAATGAATTTGCATGAATGAAGTCCGCCCCCTAAACAGGGTTGTGACGTGTGTGTAGCTAAGTCGTACTCTTGGTCCTAGATGGCGCTACTTGTAAAACAAAGAGACGTATATCTCCGGCTTAAAAACTGCTGATGTATCAGCGGGGCTTGTCCATGGCAAGTGCCATAAGTAACAACAACAATACAAACTCTTTACGTAGTATTCTTCTTCCTCTTATCAGTCTGTGATTTTATGGAGCTGCTGTGAAGTATACATATTTGCATTCTGAATAGAAGAAAAATTTACGAAATGATACATTACGCGATTGCAAAAATAGAACATAACAAAAATATTAAACATTTACGAATGCAAATAAAATATTATCATGTATTTTCAAGAATAACCTAATGTTGTTAATGTGGATTGAAAAATTCGACAGTTTCAATATATTTTTAAAACACTGTAAACTATCTCCTCTAACCATAGTTTGAAATCGAATATTCACCCAAAAAAGTAAATAGCTAAATAGGTTCTAATACAATTTATAAGTTTTCCTTTTAAGTTTCGAAAATTGGCAGAGAAAAAAAAATTGGCGCTTAATTAATTCAGCTATTCTGACATTTTCTTATTTTTCTCATGCATACACCAGCAAACGCAAGACGTTGTAGTTTGATTAATGATGTAAACAGATTATTATTTTGCAAGCTAGAGCGAAAAACTCCTCTCTTAAAACGGGGAGAACTGGAAAGAGGCGGAATGGCGGAAAGAGAATTTGGCTTGCAAATCAACCGCAGTTAAATAAATTGCGTCGCATGATCTCAAGGATTTGCAGAGAGATGCTGGAGACAGCCACATGTATTTCTGGGTGTCATTTGTTAGTTGCCAAAGTATATCACTTATAAAAAAAGAGAGAGAGAGAGAAAGAAAAGAATGTCTGTTCAAGGAAAACGGCGAAAAAGCTCTTCAAAAATCATAAAACGAAAACAAGCGACGAATGATTTTTGGGCCAAACTATAGAATACAATCTGTATAATTTGCGCAAATGATTTTAGATCTTTCATATTCATTTTAAATTGTCAATTATTTCAAAAACCTCTTCCAAAACTCACGGAAAATGAGACAATATAAATAATAGGTTATATTATGTGCCCTGCTAGCTGAATATAATTAATATTCTATTAGTCGGGCGCAAGCTGAAGATCGCCAAACAATGTAGAATTCCGCCAAATTTCTTACATTGATTTTAAAGTGAAAAATCTCCAAATAAGGTGGAATTTCACCAAATTTCTTTGGCGATTTTCCGCTTGCGCCCGACTACGGAAAAGTTCCAAATAATAATGTAGTATCTGCTCTGTTGAATATAGTTGATGTAAAGTTTTTAAATTTTTAATGTTTTTTTCTTTCTTTGGTAAATTCTACTATTTACTGTTCACATTATATGACGTTTGTGTTATCGTTTATTGTTGGTTTCTGTGGTACGGTTTGAATTTTAAAAAAAATACATCATCTTAGAATTAAAAAATATAATAACAGAACTTTACCACTGACGAGAATAGGATAAGATTAAATTTGTGGCGAAGTAAAATTTCTCAAATTTTGATGCTTTTAATGTTTTAGTGAAAAAGATAGCGTTATATTTGCATGGTTCAACCAAGTGCGTATCTAAAATAACCTAGAAGACATCTAATGCAAGTTCAGACAATGCTCTTGAATACTATTATAAACTTTGTAAATATTTCTTTAAATATTTGTATTCGTCCTGAAATATTTAGATAGATCTGAAATACTCAGATTCGAGTGAAAATAGCGCAATTAAGGCGCATTTTACGTAAAAACGGCATTTCCAGTGATTTGGCGACTTGGCGACCTATTGGCCAGATTCTTGGCAAGGCTTGATAAAAAATAGATAGTTCTGGAAAATTCCGTCACCTAAACTCTAAAAACATTATTAAATGAAATAGTCTAGAACCTTCCAGAACCTTGGCAAAAGTACTAAATTTGAACGCCGTCAGGCATAAATACCACCACCCGATTCGCCAAGATGATTAGAGAGTAATGAAGACTTGAGCGTTAATCTAATACACAAAAGCTTTTATCTGTCTGAGTTATTAGAGACCTCTCTGTTTGGAAGCTGTTTCCAGTTATATCAACTGAATTGGAGCCGTGTAATTTTGACTCGCAACTGCTGTAACTTCCTGCATCTTCTAGAGATTTCAACGAATAAACATCCTGTGATTTTTGAGATTTTCTGTTCATTGTCTTATCAACTCTTAATCTATACGAACTCCAAAGCGCAGTACAATGCATAATACAAGCAATCTGAGAATAGTTGGCATTTAACAAATCACGCACGCACGCACGCACACACGCACGCACACAGAGAGAGAGAGAAAGAGAGAGAGAACGATGAGGTTTTCTTATTTGACTTGCAAATAAAACAGTGGCACCACTCACCTTTCATCCATTCTACAGGCTCAAAATATTTCCTACCATCCCACTCACCGGACATCTATTCTTGCACAATTACCGATATAACAAAATATCAAGAGAATCATCAGAACACAAAAAGGAACAATGAGAACTGTAAGGAATTCCATTGCAGGAGATTTTTAAAGTAAGAATTCAGACGATTTCTTAAAGCGCATACTGACAGTTAAAAAATACAAAGGAATGCATATTTTCTGTACTATTCACATTAAAAATAAAATTTCAGTGTCTTATTAGAAGTAAAAAAAAAGTAATTAAAAGTAAGCCTAGTTATAATCTTTTATAAGTATGTTTTATTACTTTTAATTTAACATTTTTCATGAAATATTTGCTCTTTACGTACAGATAAACCATTGGGAAAAAAGCAGTAAATGAAGCAGTTTTAGGGTTGTAGAGGATCGTTTCGTTAAGTTGCCATATTGGAGACAAACTCGGGGGGCACACTAAACCACACTTCAACTACAGGGTTTTGGGCCCAATCTACTAATAATAAATTTAATTTAAAAAATAATTTTTACAAACACACTTTCAATAATGTATAAAATAATTCATTATCTCCCTTATTAAAAGAGATAAATATATATGTGATTGTGTTTTCGGGAGTCTTGTGTCAAATTTTTATTTCAGTCGCACGGGGGAAACGCGTTTAAAACACAAATTCGGTTTTCGGATTCTATTCACCGCATGCCCGAGATTAATCACCAAGGAATGTATGTTCCCACTGTTTTTTTAATTATCTTTTTTTTGCACTTGCAATTAGGATTTAACTTCACAATGAAAGGATGGCGAATTTATATATATTGTTACAAGCGGGCAAGCACCGCGAAAGGGCCCCGAAGGAGAAAGCGTTGACGACGGTTGATGAAGAACTTGGCGCCAGCCGAATTAATTTGGCGAAAAGAATATTTCGGTCGCCGCTAGATCGTCCACGGTGTTTTCCGAAGCTCCGCGCGCTAGCTAGCTCGGCTATATAAGGGACGAATTGCCGCAATTTGGCAATTCCTCTCTGTCCGCCCCGTTAAAATTGTTGTTAAAGGTCTCCCCTTAGATTATATGGAAAAAGCCCTTACAGCTCAACTTGAAGACCGCGGCTTCTCTGTAGATAAAGTAACCAGATTAACTCAATTTAAATCTAGAAACCCCCTACCAATACTATTAGTTGCACTCAATAGAAACGCAATTGTAGACGAAAATCTATGATCTCAAATCCCTTGATTATCTTAAAGTTACTATTGAGCGTTACCGCGGAAGAAACACCATCTCACAATGCTTTAGTTGCAACCTATTTGGCCACATATCTAGTAACTGCGCCCTAAAGCCTCAATTCATTAAATGTGGTAATGACCATCAAACCCGCAACTGTCCAATTAACGAAAAAATTACTAATCCAAAGTGTATTAACTGCGAGCAGGTAGAACACACCGCTGCCTACAGAGGCTGCCCCAAATTCCCAAGAAATCAAACGACCAACCCCCAACTCAATAGGCAAAACTACTTTGTTTCTAAATATACACAACCAAATAGTTCTTACGCAAATATGCTCCAAACCAATCTCCCCCAAAAGTTTACAAATTCTGCTAACATTCCCTCTCACTCTACTCTGAAAAATAATTCACACTCTGATATGTTTGATCTGCTCAATGAAATTAGACAAATCTTAAATAGTTTCCCAAAATTAAAAGCCGCCATTAGTGAAATTAAATCCACAGTGGACCCCATGAGAAAACTTTTCATACTTATGGACTCTCTCAACTGAAAAAATTGCTCTGCTCACCCCTTAAATAGTCATTTCTCCTCGACACCATCAGCCAATAGGAATCCTGCCTTTTCTCATTCCACTCCTCTACACTCGACGGTACCACAGCGATCTATGCAGTCCAAGCCAGTTCTCCCCCAGCCACGCCTCTGTGATCTTAGCCGAGCCCGAGGATAAGCCCCTGCCAGGGCTAGGTGCCTTGTTCACTCTACAATTACAATTTGGCAGTTCCTCTCGAAAGAGTAGCGATTCGGGTACGAGCTGATTACTTTTCTCACTTGTTATTAGTGAGCTGTGTTTACGTTTGCTGTTTGCATTGTATGATTGAATTCGCTGTGGTTTACTGTGCTATACGATATCTTTTTTGCAGCCTGTGTCAATTGCGCGTAAGGCTTGCATTTACGCTGTGACTGTTGACTGCTGGATTGATTTTATTTCTTTATCAAGTCATCTTGTAAATGCCTGTAAATAGCTGTAAATAAATTTGTTTGTGCTGTCCTCAAGTAAAGTCCGTTCAATCCGAACCCGATACGCTATAACCGTAACAATATGTATGTATATACATTACTCCTATTTTTAAAAACATCAACTTCTTTATCGTGGGATATACTGTATGTAAAGACAGAAGTCTACATCCAAATATCTTTACATTTTAATATGCTAAAATTAGCATATTAAATGTCTCATATTATCTTAGATTCTAAGATAATATGAGTACTATTTCTATCAAAATATTTATCTTAGAATGTTTTTTTATAGGAACATAGTTATATCAAATATTTACTAGCATTTTTTATTAACCATTAATCTGTTAATCTTATTAACACTAATCCCGGAGAACCAACTAATCACCAAAGGCAGGCGCTGCAAAATCATGAAACAGGTTTTTTTTCTCATTGCAAAGGTAGTATACTATTTATATGAAATCGAAACTTAATTAAATTTATCTATTAATTGATAATTAAAGTTCCTAAATGGTTAAAATTATGTAAATTGTTAAGAATGCACAAAATTTCAAAAATCAGAAATAGAGTAAAAAATTTATAACAAAATTTCCTTTTTATTTATTTTACAGAAGAAAAATAAATCGAGTTAAATAATATAGCACTTAAGCTGTTATTTTTCATTAATGTAGACTTTTATCAGTAAATGTAGCTATTACTATTTTAAAATGATTTATTTATAGAATCAGGTTACATTTTAAATTGCACATAATAAATTATTTTCAATATAGGAAGCAGAATTTTTGAAATTTGGAAGAGATTTATTTTAAATGTTTGCCTTCCCCCCTTCTTTTTCTTCTTTTCATTACTATAAAAAGATAATTGCGTTCAATAATACTGAAATTCTCTCTGCATTCAGCTAAAAACAAACCTAAAAATTGCGTAACATTCTCAAGTGCAAACCATTTGATTTGAAATGTCAGCCCATTCAAATGGAAATGCAACCTTTTCACCGCGTTTGAAATTCATGAAAGGTGAAGAAGAGGAAGAAGTTCATTGAAACAGAATCGCACTCAACACTCAAAAATCGATGTACGCGGTGATATTCTCTTTCTCTTATCCCCTACCCCCACACTGCAGCTCATCCTTGTGGGTGTACTTCATTCAAATAAGTCTCTTGAGCACCGGCGGAATTAGCAACTTCTTTTTTTGATGATAATGATTGATTAATTTAGTAAAACATTTTAAACTTAATCTTCAATTAAATAACACTTTGAATAATTAAATTAAATGGATATTCAATTCACACTTTTAACTCAATTACTACTATAAATAATTTTTCTTATTAATAATTTTTTGAAAATATAACTTCTGAGTCAGGCAGGAAAAAAAAAATAGCGTTAGTGGTCTCTCTGAAACTTTCTAGCCTCGTACGACTTTTCCTTGTCCCTATTCCCACGGGGGGGGGGGGGCCCCCCGTAATTGAGGACGAAAATGGGGGTTAGTTCTCACCCCCCATGTCAATACACGAAAAGGTGAGGGTCTGGCCCCCCCGCTGACGGTACGTTTTTCCTTTGAGAAGGGCTGTACCGTGGCCGGTGATGGCCCTTAGGACTCAACCACAGCTCCAGCCAGAGTTGCTATAGCAATGGTCCTGTCATTCAAGTGTTTCTGTATGCCTTCCGTTTGGTTAGAGTAGTCAGTTTGTGATTGAGATTCCCCTAGACCTCCTCTTCCATAAAACTGCGGGCCTCAGGCAAGGCCTCACATGCCTATCAAAGCATTTGCGAATAATACTAACGAGATACAAGTCTTTTATGCTAGTGTATCATTTTTATTGAATGTATTCCACGAGTATGTATTTTGAATGCTCTCTTGCAAACCAAATAAAACCAAAATTTGACATGGAACAACAACTGTAGACACATGAAAACATACTGAATTTTGTTAATTTATATTATTGTATTAACATGCTTACGGAAGCACAGACTAGACCATCAGTCTTTCGACAAATTTGGTTTAAAAGTTAATAAGTATACATATTTTAGATATTGAACCTGTGCACCAAATCTTATCCAGTTATCTCTTTGCAATTTAGAGACATCGAGTTCACTTGCCGTCGACCAGCCAGCCAGACAGATTTCCCCAGCAGTCCAGAATTTGATAGAATTCTGCAAATTTGGTTTTGTTTTCATAGACAGAATGGTATAATATCAGAAATATATTTCCCGGACTCAGTAAGATCTGAAAGATAGAGTTTTCACTAAATATTGAATTCGAATAATTCGATGATTGCAATATTTCAATTGCAAATTATACGCAATTAAAAGGACGGGTCACTTTATAGGCAAATTTGAAGACGTTAAAAATAAACTTCCAAAAAATTTCTAAAATTATTATTAAATTTAAATGGTGTTTGATTCTTATTTAAATACGATCTATTACATGATTTTTTTTCTAAATGAAATGAAAGAACAAAATCTGATTGCCTTGAAACAAAGTGTTTAATATTTCCCAGAATTCCTAAATAGCAGGCTTTTTAGGCAAAATGCCTACTTTATCTTATTTGTTAGTTTGACCTCGTGCCTTAAACTCAGATGTTTACGTTTTTTTTTTTTCTAATTTTCTTTTTGGTAGGGGAGGGTCCAAAAAATTTATGAAATTTCTAGGACCTTCTGGCTCACTTGTGCCTCTTTAATCGGTTGCAGATTGACCTTAGACAGTTCCAAATTCTCTGTCCTTCGACAATTTCGGTCATATCATTAAATCTCGAGTAACAAGATGGGCGCCTTTTTTTTTAATTCACTTCCGCGCGTCTGGGGAGGTATCTTTATGAAATCATATTTGTTAATGAGCTGTGGAATCAGTCGATGGCTCCGCGCATGGGCAGGACTACCAGCTTTTCCTGCGCGCTAGCCAGAGCGTCGCCAGGCAACCCCATTAAGGTGGCTGAATTCCAGCGGCCCAAGGTCAAGGCTGACCATGCCCCTTCTTCCTCCAAAACAGAAACAAACGCGAATTATTTATAGATGTCTTCTTTTCGGCGGGAAGGTCGTTGCCGAGTTGGCGGCTGAAATCCAGCAAAATGACGGAGCGGTAAAAATATTCCAATATTTCCATAAATCATTTTTTTTTACATGTATTTAGTTCAGTTCCGATAACGCGTATCTCGAGGCAAACTATTTCGGGGGAATGAACCTTATGGTAATTTATTAAGAGGAAGTAGACGATTTAAATACAGATGGGTATCTAGTTTCGAAATTGTAACTTAAGGCAAATTTCGTTATTATCAGGGGATGAATAGGAAGTGCATCACATAAGACAGCATTCCATTTTCCAAATATTTAAACCTCTTCAGAGGATAATTCAATCATAATAACAAAAGAGATGAGTAACTTGTATTTGTGGCGAATGGTTTCAGGATCGAACTTGTAACATTAGGATTCATGGCCGAGTAACATAACCACTGGACAAAAGCGATCGATCGCCAAACACTTGGCGCAAATGTATTATTCATCTCACCACATACTCACTGGTGGGAGAGTATGACGTGAAAACTTCATAAGCCAGATAATATCCTCCGGACACGAGTAATTACTTTTGTCTAGTGGCTATGTAACTGCTACAAACTCTAACGTTTCGAGTTCGGTGCTAGCTCAATCTAACCATTCTCCCCGTACTCTAGAAATAAAAAGAACCGTATTCAGCATTTATGTAGTCTTGAAAGTCAATAGAACGCAGTCGGCTTTTTATTTTCTCATATACATAGTGGAGGGGAAAAAATCGAAGTCGAGTTTTTGACAAATTTTTAAATTTTAGACCTCATTTATATAGAAAAACATATTTTTGGAATATGTCCGTCTGTCTGTGACAAAGATAACACAAAAATGCTTTGAGTTAGGTGGATGAAATTTTGTATACATTCTTTACACCAAATTTACACATTTCTGTCAAATTTTGCGCAAAATTCGCTAAAACTCTGCCATGGTAGCGGATAGCGCTAAGCCTGAACTCCTACTCTTATGGTTAGTAGCCGATTAACATACCGATCGAGCAAAAGTGACACTTCATCTCGAGAGATGTTATATAGATCTGGCTTATATAGGTTTCACCACAAGCCCTCTGTTCGACTCTTCAAATATAAATAGCATTATAAAACTAGAAAGCTAGATGGATAAAATTCACTAAACAATTTTAACATCTGTTGTGTAGGTACCTGAGCCAAATTCATCTAGAGATTGATGGTCTGTCGCACTGTTATTCCAGAAAGGGGTCAATTCATGGGTCACGTGTCACGTACCAAACAAACCGATTCTGTCCAATTTTCAACCGTTCTGCGCATCTCGGGATGTCTGCCGATAATGTTGGTGAAAGCATTGCAGTCAGCTGTTGCAGTTGAATGTTACTCTAAACGAATAATTATAAAAACTTTTCATATGTTTTAAAATTTAATATTGTGAATTATTTTCACCAAACTTTTGTAGTATTGTAATTTTATTTCTTATCCTAAAATTTCAATTAGTATTTTTAATGCAATTATTTTTTGTCTAATTAATTATCACTTTTTAATTTGTTTGCTACCCTTTTATTCTTTACTTTTCCATATATTATAAATATATATAGTTCAAAAGATACATTTTGATAAATGGCTATGGTGGTGTTTTTGAAAAATTACATATTTTCTTTTTTAAAAAAAATTTAAACAAATAATAAATCAAAGGGAAAAGAACCTATCCTCTGTAGGTTGAATTTTATAAATATAAATTTTAAAAATAAATATAACTCTTAGATAAGTTAAAATTTGTAAGCTTACCAATAAAATTATTATATATTTTTTTTTCTTAAGTAGTAATTTTTATTAAGAGACTTTCTTAAGTAAATGAATTTTATTTGAGACTTTGATGTTTTCTGTTTGCTCAGAAGAAAAAAACATGAAGCTCAAATTTTTAATGTATGTAATAAATTTTGTTTACAATTGCAAATTATGAACTATAAAAGGTATAGATACAATTTTTTAAAATCTATGCAACCAGAACCAGTTATTTTATTTTAACTTATAGAAATCATTAAAGGACAAACAAATAAAATTATGCCTTTATAATTTTTATTTACACATTTTAAAAAAGATAAAATACATATGATAATTATTTTTAAAAAATATGATTAAATGGATGTTTTAGTGCTCTTACCAATTAAAAAAAACAACTCAAAAGTTGTTTATCAACATTTCTTTTTCTAGACACAAAGAATATAAACATAGTATGGCAAGAATGTCAAAAATGATGAAATCAATTTTATTCAACAGAAACAACCTGAATACTGAACAACGTTTTCTTTATCACCTATAAAAACATAATATTGAACAATACAGTTTTAAAACAGAACATATCTGAAATGTATTTTTAAATTTTAAAGTTACATTGATAAAACTAACTCAGAACGAATATAAAATTAAACATACAATACAGCAAATTTAATAAACAAGAATAAGATCATGATAAATACAAATATAAAAGTAAAACAGGTTATAAAGAGGAGTTGAAAGAATATGCTTTTATAGAATTTTATTATTCAAAATTAATAGGTTAAAGTAGAAAAAAAAAAGTGAAAAATTCATGTAACAAGGAAGTTAGAAATTAAAAATATATAACAAATATTGCTACAGAAGTTGATTTTAAATGAAAAGACCAATATTTTTTAAAACAGAAATCACTGAAGTGCACAATAGTATAGCATGATATTATGATAACAATCAATTTCAGTTTAAATAAAGAAACTAATGACATTTCATTCTAACTATAGCAATAGTTGCCTGACATAAATCTGACTTGAATCTATTACAAATAAACAAATGTATTTGAAAAACTAGTAATAATGATCTCTGAACCCATCCATTTTGCTCTTAAGTTATTAGATGTGATTACATGGCAATAAAACAATAATATGAATTACTACAAGAAAAAGAAAGCTTTAAGGTTCACACTCAAAAAGTAAAAAGCATTTATTAAAGTAAAAGCAAAATGCATTTTATTATAATGCCAAAAACTAAAAAACAAATACAAAAAATTATTTAATGTTAATTAATGGTCTTTGAAAGTTATACAACATGCAAGTAATTGATATTATATAAGCACATATAAAGGACAGCCCCTACAAAATATTTATTCATTTTAATTTTTGAAATGGCTCTTTCTACTGTAATATTATATAAGATATCTAGCAGTTATCAATTCTTTCAGTGACATTAAACTGAGTACAGTCATTTAAAATTTTATGTTCAGCTTATATCCTTTTTTTTTTTTAAGTTCTTGTTCAATTTGAAAGCTTTTATCTGTCATCACAAAATCATTCGGTTCTAATACATCCATCAGATAGCTTTTAATTTCAAAAAATTCCTATTTAGATATGCTATCCCAGTGTAATGGTGAAATGAAGTTGACAGATCTTGAAAGTATTATGACTATCATATCTTTTAAAATATTAGCTTCTTTATAAAAACTGGAAATCATTTGCTGTTCTGTTGGGTTGATCTGTTTCTATGCAGTCAATAATGAATCTGGAGTTTTATTTTCAAAAATCAACTGGATTTTTAATTTTTTTAAAAAAAATCAAATGGATGCTTTGACATATTTAATTTTTGAAGATCCGTTTCAAAATTAAAAGAAGAATATACAGAGAAAAACCTTTCTTTTGTGAAATTTGTCATTGCTCTCATTTTAATATTATTCACAATATTCTCAGGAATGAATCTTTTTCATAGAATTTTGAACTTCATTTTGTAATTTGTGAATTATTTCAGTAAAAAGTAGCATTAAAGTAAGTAGCATTCCATTTACCAAATTAAGAGCACTTTTAATACAATACATCAATTATAAATGCTGTTAACAATCAATACAAAATTTGAATTTCCAGTAATTGGAAAAGATCCATTTATTGAATAAATCTTAAAGAAATTTATTCACCTCCACCCAAGTCAGCAAAATTTCCACTAATTTTCAGTTAAGAAAGATAGTTTTTACAATAAAAGTTTGTTTACTTACATCAATTTAGATAAGATTTTGTAGGATAAATGTAATGTAATATTCATGTAAATATTTCAAAATCGTCTAAGCATATTCAAAATTATCAGAAAATTCCATCAAATGTCAATAAAGAAAATTAGAAATGCATTGAAGATTTTGTTTAATTGTCCCCATTTGTTTTAGACAGCAATACACGTACCAATTTCTTTTCCTTTGAGAGTGTTTTCTAAAAAAAATTACTGGAACAGTTTTTGGGTTTCAAAATTTTGTGAATATAAACACACTAAATGAATTCTTGAAAATAAACGGCGCATATCACAACTTCGAAAACAACAACCTTCCATTCCAAAGCTAACAACCAATGTCAGGATTGTTGAAAAGAAACTTAAAAAATGCATTTTATCATGGCATTAACTTGTGTTTCACATTAAAGCATTCAGCAGCACATCAGTCTTTCGTCTTTTAACTTTAACAGGAAGAAAGAAAACGACTCAAAATTACAGCTACAAATGTAAACAAAAAATCCGCTTCATACTTGGTGGAGGGCGTTAATGACAGACTCATCGAGGAAAGCTTTGCGGATGAAAACTTAAATGCCATGCGCAGAAGTCACATGTCACGTACCTTTGACGTCACATGAATTGACCCCACTCAAAAACAAAATGAATTACGTGTATCAAATTTAGCGTCACATTTTGCGACTACAAGTTTAATTTCGTGAAAAAAGTTTTGTTTCAATCGAATGGGGAAGCCGTGTATTATTAACTATTGATTTTCGTGTATTATTAACGCATGCCAGAGATTAATCATCAAGGATCAGTTGATAAATTCAGTAAAATTACTGAATTTGCACCAAAGGTTAACATTTCGTAACTATCATACGTCAATGATATATAAGGTGAAGTTGTTGTGTATATGTTGACGAAGAATCAACACCGAAATTCACAATTGTTTTAAAGATATTATTAATTTTATAATGTAAAGATTAAAATCCCTTGCCCTGAGACACTTTGTCCTCTGTATCGTTCCCTGGTTCAAACACTTGCTAATTTGCCATATCCGGTTAGCTGTATCACACCCTCACATTGTTAAGTGCATCCAGACTGCCAGATGGGGAATCATCTTCCCCTTAGTCAGGTCATCTAGCCATTAGTTGAGACCAGAGGGAGAGAGCTAACGAGAAGAGCACTAAGCGCGTTTTTCGTCGTTTGAAAAAAATAAATCGTATCTTAAAAGGTAAAGAGTGTAAAACCATTCGAATGTAAATCTTTCTTTATTGTGAAGGGCTAGTGACGAGAGTGGATCATTAACAAACATTCCCACGGTCGACTGAAGATCATTGAGGTTTTTCTGAACAGTTACTGGGTAACAAGGAGCTCAAGTGCACCAATGTGAAAATGAAAGGCGGAGTTTAATCAGAAAATAAAATGCGAGATTTTTGGAAGACAGAGAGTCTTCAGAGAATCATTGTTCAGAAGGAGGTGAGAGAAACTTCGTGTGATTCGGGCTTCTGAGTTAAGATCCACCCGATGAAGATTGGAGGATCCCTTGAGTTACTCCTGTAGTAGCCTGATGTGATGACAGCCTGTTAACTTTCCTTGTGAAGTTGTTTCTCCGAAATGAATCGAAGAACTATTCATGTATAACTGTCAACTGTGATGTAAATATCATCAGTCATATTAACCTAGATGAGAACGAGTTGTTTTTATGTACATAAGGCTGTTAATAAATAAACTGCCTTTAAACTCTACCCTCTTATTTGATCGGGCAGGATCAAGTCAATATATTAACAATACTGAGAATTAAATGGAGAAGGCAATTAATAAGATTAGATGACAATTGCGCCAATAAAAAATTTATTTGGTTTAACAACCTGGTACGTACCACCAAAACTTAGGTTGATAGATTGCCTAGAAGTAAACTATTAAGGTGACAAATTAGAAAACTTTTGCCAAAAACAGGACGGCATGGAATAGAATCCTGAAGTAGGGTAGGGTTCCTCTGTGACTATGGTGCCAATAAGAAATAGTAAATAACGCTTGGTATTTACGCATTAATAACATTGTAGTGAAGAATGTCTTGATCAAGAGCTATGTACCAAATTCTTCAAGTAATTCTTTTCTGTGTAGTAAATTAGATTTTCAATTAAAAAGATTAATTAAAACTTTAAATTGCGATGAATAAAATTTGCGCATTTCAAGTACATCACTTTTGTCATTCATGAGAATTTTCAATGATTTCCTTGGAAGATTCCAATAAATGATTCTCAGATTAGAGTTCATTTTGAAAGGATTTCAACTTATATTTTATCCATAAAGAGATGTATGTGATTTATTTTATCGATTGCTAGTGAGATGATTTTCCTCCCCTCTTTGACCTTTTTCTTTCCTTACATGTTTCTTGCTTAGTGTCGGCTTCTAACCCAAGCCTTTGCTATCAGGCTTTTCAGAGTCGTCAAATGGAAAACATCATATCTGAGGTATCAGAAAATAGCAATGAAAGAAACATCAAAGGCAAAACATTGTTCGTATGCCCTTCCTTTGGGTTTTCAAAAAACAAAAACAAAAAAAAAACATTATTGTCATGTGAGAACATGATGCTGTTTTGGTTTGAGGTTTTTGAAGCCTCAAGATGTGTAGGCAATGAATTGACGATTCATTGATTTTAAGGTATACATTTTTAATGTTAGGGTTATTAGAAAATTATGCAGAAGGTAGTCACATTTGGCGATTTATCGTCAACTAAAGTTACAGGATGATTTTCAAATCATTCATTCTCTGAATTCTTCAGAATTGTCTTAACTACTTTAAGTGAGTACGCATGCGTCGATATTTTAAAAAAACCCAAAGGTGGGTTTTTTTGGTTTTTTTTTTTTTTTTTCATTTCAAAATCGGTCGAGCTCCAAAATTTTAGGATAATTAGAAAATGAAAACTTAAAATATATGAAGAGCGAGAGAATGAGAGAAAGACAGGACTCATAGAGGTCTCTCGTGATTGTTTCAACCCGGTTTAAACTGGTTAATGGCTTAAATTAATTAAAACAAATAATAACAAAAATAATAATGTTCTTACACGATAATTTGAAATTTCCGATCGTAGATATCATTTTCCCCCCTTTTCAGAAATTTCGTATCTGATATTTCTCAAGGCCATGTCACTACACTTATTTTGGCATCTCATTTTTCGAATTGACATGAAGTTATCTAGCCAACTGAGACATCGCACTTCTTCAAGATCTTTATAATTTCTAATCTAAGTCTATGATTTTTTTGTTGGAGAAGTGGAGACTAATACAAGATTATATTTCAATTTCTAGAAAGATAAAATATCACTATCTATTAGCGAAATGTTGTGGTTAAGCAACATGAACACTATTTATATAAATACGTGCACAAGAATTTTATGAATTATTTCTATAACGATCTTCTATATAATATTTACGTGTCAGTCTTTTATCTCTCGTTAAAGAATCAAGTTTAAAAAATGGGAATATTATCGAAGAACAGTTTACTTTAGCCATTTGCTTTAATTTTAACAATTCTTTTGCCTTCTTATGAGTGCGGCTGATGCGGTTTGTCCTAGGACCGAACTTACAAAGTATGGATTTGTAGCCGAGTAACATAACCATTAGACAAAATTGCACTTCAGTCCAAGGGATGTTATCTGGCTTATGAAGCTAACGCCACAAGTACGAAGTGAATAAGGAGGAAATACTTTAAACGTCAAAAAATTCGAACGCCACATTTTGACGAGCCTTCAATTTTGAGAGTTCTCCAAGATCGAAAAACACATTTTTGGATAGATGTCAGTCTGTGCACACGATATCTCAAAAGTGCTTTCAGCTAGATTAATGAAATTTTTTAAAGTCTAAAATACGCATTCCGTATTCTAGTGCTTGTACATTAACCGCATCCCAACGATTAATCGTCACAGATCGCACTCTAATAGGCACTTTTGTAACGATTGTTACAAAAGAGCGCACAATATGCTTTTTAAATACTGTTTGTTTATTTTAAACTAGCAGTATCCGCACGGATTTGCCCGTGCTATACCATCCAAAAAAGAAAAATTAGCTTTAAACTCAAGTCTGTCCTCCGCCAGATATGGCATGGGCCTGTTACACAGCCTCAAATAAACATAATATATCTAGAAATTATCAAAAATAGCTGCAAAACAATTTTTACAGCCCACATTTTCAGAAATATCTAGGCTGTTACAAAGGTAAAAATACTATATGCCCGTAGACAAAACACAGTGGATCATTTCACTCCTCAGGAGATTCATTCTGTCTCCACAATTCAGTTGCATTGCAATTTAAAGAAAGAGAGTTATTCCGTTCATCAAAAGATTCTCCTTCTCTAAGTGTGGACATTATTATTTTTTATATTCACTAACCTAACGTTTCTTTCCACTTCATTTTCCTTATAACTGTTAACTAGCAGATACTTCGTCTGGAAACAGGGGATAACAGCCGTTGTTGTTTTAAATCTCAATCTCCAACCACTTTCAAGTTTCAATGTTTCGGCAAAAACAACACCCGCCAAACCACCCCTCCACCACCAAAAAACACACACATTTATATTCACTTTTTAAAAAAAGATTAAATATCAAAGGAAACTTTTGCGAAAACGGAACTGAAATTAAGGAAAGGCTAATTTCTCGAATTTTAAGGTGGTGTTATTGGTGATATTTTGAGTGAGGTTGAAAAATGTTAAAATGCTTTACCCTCATTTTACTCTCTTTAAGACCAAAAAATTCTTTAATAGCGCGTTTAACATTCCTAGGTGCCAAGGAACAAGCATTTAAATGCTCTATTTCGAAAAAGGCTGTTTAATTCTGTAAGGTCCAAACTTACAAATAATATAGATGAAACATAACATGAACTTTACGAGTATTCCTGTCAAGCTCAGCATTTTTGAATAGTAGATATTTAACTCAAAAGGTAGCAAACTTATAGCTGGTCTAATTACCTAATAAGCTTTCGTGATCCAATAGAGTGATTTGTCGGGATATGTCAGAAATTTAGTGCATCACAAGTGTCGAAGAAAGGGGGTTACGACAAAAAAAGGTGCATTTACAACACATTTCAATTCACACAAAACATTTCAATGCTTAATATAAAACGGAGGGAAAAGGAGAAAACATTGCATGTTGTGAGTGTGAATATAACAACACTCTTAATTATCCATAAGAGTGTTGTTCACCAACGGATTCTGAGACGACCACATTTTCGGCGATTCCATCTCATTAAGGGGCGAGACGCGGAACGATGAACGCAATTCCGGTATTCACTTATGAGTAAACTTGAATTTCTCCCATTAGATACTTTTCAGTTCATTTTTTTTCTCAATTGGATTTAAATGTGTTATTTCTGACATTTTATATTTTAACTCAAAATTTTGTATTGATATGGCAAGTACTAGCGATAAAAAAGCTTTCAGGAGTGGTACGAAGAAAATCTTACTTAACATCGGTAAATATTGCGTCAGAGAAGCAGAAATCGAGGAATTAAAATATTGTGGAAAAAATGTAATAACAAAAAAGAAACATTTTAATATAAAAAAAAATATTACTATTTTGCAAAAAGGTAATTACCAAATTTTAAGAACAAACATTTTTCATTTATTCCTCCTAATTTAACGTTTGTGCCTGTAAGCATTAAATAACAATTGCTCTGAAATATTTTGCTTTTATACCTTTTTCCTACTGTATTACTAATTATCTTTAATTTTTACATCTCGTAAAACTGTGAGGCTTCCTTGTTAAAAGCAAACCACCTTTTTTTTATCAATCTCGTCACCCCTATTTTATCTAATTAACCAGGGCCCGAGTTAGCCTAGTTGGGGCCCCCTTTGTTTTACTATTTGAGTAAGAGAGAACATTCATTAAGAAAGGAAACGTAAAATTTATATTCGATTTTGGGGCTTCTACTTATGCGGGGTCCGGGGCAACTGCCTTATTCAGACCCTGGATTTAACCCCATCGCAACGCATGCGCGGATAGTTTCACAATCCGTTGTCAAACAGTATTATTCATATTAATTTCTAAACTCTATTTCGGCATTAAAATCGATTCCATTTCGCTTATTACCTCGCTGTAGTTTAATTAATGACCTATATCTTCAAATATGTTTGGTATCAATGTAACAACAGCTTAACTAAAGTGTTAACAGCATCAGAAGTCTTATAAACAAAAGTAGATCTGCTGCATCGCATAATGTTGGTGAAACTTATTTTTTAAAAGTCAAAATACAAACAATAACATATTTTTTTTCCAAAATTTATCGAACAATTCTGTCTCAAAAAACTGATCCATTTTGTGAGAGATGTAAAATCCAGTATGACCCACAAAGAAAAATTCGTAACTTCTTTCATATAAAATGAATTTTTGTCGCATATCAACCATTCCTAAATACAAAAAATTCTGAATTTATGTATTACAAAATTAAAATCAGTAGTGCTTTGTATATTATAAAAGCTCATTCAAGTTTATCAAATGGAAATTTTCCCTCCATTTTTCCACTAAGGTTTTATTTCCATATTTACTATTTACATAAGAGCATATATGGCACAAATTTTTTTGTCGAAAAATTAATGAATTAAAAAAAACGAAAGAATTTTAATCAAAACAAGAGTTATTTCTTCAAAAGAATAAGTAGGTCTATGATTTAATATTATAAAGTATTCTAAATTAAAAAAATTCAAATGCAGACATCAGGAAACCATGAAAAAAACAATTCTAAATAAATGATTCAACACAAGCATAAGAAAAAACACTTTTTTAATGCTTTTGTTCACACACATTATTATCTCACTCTACACACAAGACAGGCAAAAACAAATAAAATTTAAAAAATAATTAACAAGTAATAGACTTTTAGTGACATTACATGGTCGATCGTGCATCCAGCTAAAACAAAACTTAACGCCGATTAGTTTCTTAATTTACAATGGTAACAGAGGAGAGTTTTATTTCACTTCCTGAAATGTGAACCCCAGCAATTCTATCTAATTTATTTCTTAAGAGAATATATATGGACGTAACTTTATATATTTTTCTGTGAATTCCTAGAACTAAATAGAACTTAAGTATAGCATGTTTAAAATAAATTGAAATTAGTAACAAATTTAATTCAAATCTATTCCTAATCTGAAAAAAAAATCTCTAGATAAATGAAGGTTATTTATGATATCAGTGATTTTATAAAGAATTGTGTTTTAAAGCCAAGTATAAATAATTGCATTTAATAAACTATTTTAATTACCAGTTAGATAAACATACAAAAAAGCATTAAATTCATATTCAAATCACTACACTAAAAATTTATTTTTAAAAGTTCTTCACATTAAAATATCTTGTATCTTTAACCCATTAAAGTATTTTGAGTTAACAGAGGTATAAAAATAGGGATTTCTGTTAGAGAAGATTGAAAGATTTGAAGCTAAGTGTATGCATGAAAGAAACATTGATCCCCATAGATTCACTGTCTGTTTTTGTCTGGTATGCAGCATTCACAGATGTGCTATTAAAAAGTTATTTCGATGAATTATTACAAATCTATTCTTTAAAAAATATTTTCCAAAAATCTATTTAATAATTGAAAAAGCAAAGAATATAGTAGCATAAGCAAAACGACTTAATATTACAATCATTAATTTCAAACACTTAATGATCATCAGATAATAAACTTTAATTCTATAACGAAATAAATTCATCTGATCTTTTAATGAAATGCAGCAATGCCAAAAAAGAAAACACTTAAGTTCATGCATTTAATACATATATAAGGAAGCGGGCCATATTTATATGCCATATTTTATAAACTTGAAATCTAAACAATTGTTTATTGCACATATAGATTTTAAACAAGTTCAAAAACCTACAATTAATTTCATATACCAATAATTCCAAGAATTGCTTGCCTTTTATTTTCGTATGTATCAGTGAAATATTGCTTATTTATTTCAGGACAAATAATAATTAAATAACCATTCAAGAAGAAATAATTCAAAATAATAATAATAATTGAATTTAAAAGTAAAAACCAATTGTAAAAGAATTTAGCGTAAAAATTCAAAGCAAAATTATCATTCAAGATATAATATGTGGAATTTTTTTTACAAAGTTATGAGCAAAATTTAAAAGCTTGAATAAGTAGTGGACAAAGAAGAATATTGAATAACTATTTACATATTACCATAAATAGTAAAGCCGGAAAGTTCAAATTATTTTAATGTGAAAAATGATTTTGTCAGTAAATGACTATTATAAAGCTGTTTAGAATAATTTACAAAGAACTTTCAACTACAGTTATAAAAAAGTACTGCTGAAATAGAAGTAGAGTAATTAAAATTAAAGGAACCACACCACTGCTAAATTCTACATGCTATTTTAAGTTCTATTCTAGCTCATCAAAACACGAAATAAAACTCCCTCTATACATCACATTCTAAGTACAATGAACTTATAAATATAAATCAAACACATAAATTCACTTCTAAAAAAAGTTTCAAAATATGAATCGGGTAAGTGAAAAATAAGTAGGCACAGATACAAAAAAGTTTCTAAGCTCAAATGTAAAAACTGTACATGACAAATTAGTGGGTCAGTGTTACAAAAGAAACCTAAATAAATAAGGTGGCACACAGTATATGGCATTAACTTGATTTATAAAATTTCTTTGAAATGCAATAAATGAAAATGAAGATAAAAGCAAATAATTTTTGATTTTATAATATTGATTTTTTTCTTTTGGATTTATTTTCAAAATAACATGAAGAAATGGAAAGTTACACATTTACTTTTTGACATTACTTTTTTTAAAAAATTTTCAATATTGATCTTTAAATAAAATCATAAAGTTCACTAAAGGATTTTCAACAGAATTTGATTTTTCTGAAAAAAATCCATTTTATGGTTAATTAAATTCTTCATTTGCAGAAATTTAAATTAAATTAAATTGCACATTAATGGGTTAAAATATAAAATAATTCATTAGAATAAAATGTGTTATTCAAACATATTTGAACACAAAGAATAGCATATTTACAAAAACACTGAAAAGTACAAAAAGTTCTAAAAATGTAAAAATAAATTCATAAAGTCTTTTTTTTCCTTATAATTTGTTGCCACTGACCCACCAATTGCAATCACATAATATAAATAATTAAAATTAACACTAATGTACCTTACAAAAATTAGGGCCATTCTTTAAGAGGAATGTTTAATCCATCACAAAACAAATATAATCTCCTCCTTCAAATACAAAAGTCTGTATATTTTTTATGGCAAAAACAACAACAATAATCTGTTTAATATTTGGAAAACAATTTTAGTGTATTAAATACATCATTTACATTGAAAATAAAGAAAACTACAGAAAATGTCTTGACACACTATCTTTTAAAATAAATCACATGATCTACTGCATATCTAATAATATAAATGCATTTTAGTTGGAAGATTTTGATATAAATAAAGCAATTGTTTCTCTGAAAGGAAGTTCCATATTTGAGCAAACCTACTGACAGTACTGCATTGATTCAAAATAATAACATCAAAATTCATGATTTGTTAAATGCCTTATATTATAATTCACAACATATGAAACTTTTAAAAAATAAGGAATAACAACTTACTTACAATCCCTCTCCCACAAGATCAATTATTGTATCCGACATATAGGTACATAGATAATTTCAAACTTTTTTTTTAAAGTTTTAATGATCCTACATTTTAAATAGCATATTTTCTAAAAGTATTCTTAAAGGAAGGCAAAACCAGCAGCCTTTAAAACAATACTAAAATTAGATGATTAAATTATAACTTGTGCAATTTCAATTAATTACCATAAATTTCATCTTGTACAGATTCAAAAAAAAATGTTACTTAATAAACAATGCCTTTCCCTACATACAAATTTCATACTTTTTTTTTTATAAAAATAACAGCAATTTTTATTTATATAATCTCTATTTATAAGCCCAATCTTAATTATATCAAAATTTGAAATGAGGAATTTTACAAATTTGCATTTTAAATTAACATAGTGAAGAATGCAATCTTTTATGCTAACATAAATGATAGCTTTATCAGGCAGTTTTAGCTATTAAATTAATAAATGCTTGTTTATTTTAACTATATAATACTAAATGCAAAAATACAAATGCTAAGATCCTAATTACTGGAGCTCTTTATCCACAGAGACTCAGAATAATCTGCTAATTTCTGAAATCTTAAATTAGTAGCATATCCATCTACGATAAAGATTAAACACATTTCCTATAACACTAGCAAGTTTGCAAGGTTTCCTTCAAACATAAGTAACATTTATTTTAACAAATCCATATTTTTAAATTAAAAACAAAACAGTGAAGATAGAAATAATTTTTTTAACAAAGTATAATTTTAAAACAAACAATTTCTTTAAAAAATATATTCCAACAAAACAGAAAATATAAATGGAATGTCAAACAATTCATTTTCAACTTAAATCTTGCAAGAAAAAAAATTGGAAAACTATGCAATAAAAATAATTAACTAGTAAAAATGGAATGCAAGTTATTTTAAGACTTCTAAATATATTTTAGAAAATAAATAATGCAACAACATACATCAAAAATAGAAAATAAACTTTGATTCTTATAAATGAATAAGCACGAAAAATTCCATTTTTCTAATTTTAAAATATGAATAATTTACACTTAAAAAGTATCCTTTCACATAGTCAGTCATTCCTAATAAATAAAAAAATGAAAAACAAAAAATGTTTTTTAATGCTTATTAACTTCTATTAAATATATAACAAAAACAAATAAATAAATAAATAACCTTGGAATGTAATTACATCTTTAAAAATCTAAATGAAATTTGTTATAAATTTCTAAGTGAAGATTTATAACGACAGCAGAAAAAGAAATGCAGATGGGTTTAGATACAAAAACCAATATATATATATAAAAAAAAAATTCTATAAAAATTAAAGGGCTGCAAATTGAAACTTGGTAACACTACAAAAAATGGATCTGTATCAAAGATATCAATAGTTTAAAAAATTACTTTTCCATAATTTTTAGCGACTTCAATAATTTTTGTTGAAATTGATTTTTTAAGAACAATTTTTAAAAATAGAATTAAAACTATTCATAAAACAGCTAGTGAAAATCCTCAAAATTTATTTAATCGAAACTATAAAGAAAGGCAGTTAAATCCTTAAAATACATTTAAAACACGTGCATTAATAAGAAACTGACAAGGATCCATTTTTATTTTTATAGACATAAAAGAAAATTATCTGTTACAAATGAGAAGAAAAGAATTATCATACAATTTCATAGCAGGAAGCATTAACTGTAATTTAAGTGAACTGCTAATGAAAAATTGATCTGGTAGTAAATTAAAACCATAAATGATTCCAGATGTTTGGAAGACTTTACTGTAAAAGGAAAGATCATTCTCTGGGAAACAAAAGTTCATGAAATAAACGATAAGTTAAATCACAATGGCAAAATTAAAATGGCTCACACATGACCAGCACATGCGCGATTTGGGACAGAACATCTTGCATTGAACTATGGCACTCGGGACTCAAAAACATCAGGAATGAAACAGAAATTTTATTGAAATTCAGTTATAAAAAATGTAAAAGGTGTAAGAACAGAATGGCCTTATTTTCATTTTTTTACTCAAAAGTAAGATGTGTATAAATAAATCTAATCCCATCTTTAGAAGCGTGCGTTCGAGACAAATGTACAGTATCACAATAAATTCTCTCTAATAGCTCTTAAATACATATTTATATCTGATATAATATAGACTCACGTAATAGGGGAAATAATAAATAATCAGCAACTGCTGTAGCCTCCAAGATGTTGCTCTCTGGGACAATAACATTCAGGATCCAAATACCCCAGAATGGCAATCCAGGAACTCAGAAAAACTCTGCATCTCTAAATGTCTCAACAACTGCCCATGAACTATAAATATCCTCAAAAGGTGATCTTTATCAATGATTCAGGAGCTTAAAACATTACACAGGCACGAGGTATACCAGGAGATTGAAATCGCCTGCTGGCCATTCAGTTGTTTCCACATCCAAACTAATTCTAGAATGTAAAGGCACTAGACCTTGCGCAGGACATGATGCAGGTCGAGACAGTCAGGCAGAACAATATCCTCCAGTTGAATGTTGGAAGGGTTGAAGGGGAAGCGGATGGGGAAAGCATACTTTGTGTCCATCAAAAGGGTGGAGGGACCTGCAACAGTAATAGCAGAGCCACCCTGTGCTGCCTCATCACGCTTCTGCAAACAAGCCTGCATCTTCCGAATGAAAGAGACAGGGACCCGTTCTTCGTATTCATCTGCAGGTGTGTACAAGTTCAAGATCTTCACAATCTACAATTTAAAAAAAATATGTGTGTTAGATAATGAATGAAAGAAAGAATTAACAATTTGAATCAAGTTCTTCAGTGAAGTCATTTTTAGAGTTAGAGTTAGTTTCAATTTTGTTTTTTAGAGTTAGTTCCCAATTTTTAAAGCAATACTAGGATAATTTTGGACTGGTTTGAATCACGGTCAGATGATAAGGATGACACCTGAACTGATACCCTCCTCTCCAAACTTTTACAGTGAATCAACTGAGGGCATTTGACCCAGACAGACTTAATGAGCATCAGATCCACTTACATGATGGTTCTTCAGTGGAATCGGGTCTCGAACTTGAAACACTCTGGATCCGAATTAGAAACCTTGTCAATGACCCCCTTTAGAGTTGGGAGATCAACTCTAAATGTGTTTCCAGTTTTCATTTGTGCATAAATCAAGCCAACACAAAACAGTTTAATTATTACCTCATTTTGTGAGGAATAATGTTAGAAAAGGACAAGTTTTTTATTTTATAACAGAATAAACTAAAGAGACCTAACTTAATTTTCTTTTTTCAATCCTTAAAACAAAAGTTTTAAAATTTGTTATGTCAAAGATTTTTCTTTCAATAAGCAAAAATAAAAAAACATTAAAAAAAATTATTTGACAAAAAAAAAAATATTCCCAAACCTGAGATGTGGTAAGCTTATCACACATGTCACAGATATTCTGCACATCTTCATCGGTTTTCCGTGCCTGAAGCAACTGTGATGCTTGCACAATGGGTTGTAGTGTCTCGATAACTTCTGTATGTTGTATGCGAAGATCTCGACACCACTGTTCCAAGTGACTCAGGTTATACCTAAAAGACAGATTTTATTAGCAAATTTTTATTTCTCTAAAAATCCCTATATCTAATAAAAATGTTGTATTCTGAAAACCATAATAAAACTAATTAATGCAAAATATAGTTTAATTTTTTTTTAGTTTCCTTTTGGAATTTGAAACAGAAAAATGTTCACTTTGGTCATTGTTTTTTAAACATTTCTTCCAAGAATGTCTTTAAGAGAAGGAATTCTTTAAATTAATGTTGATTAAAAAATGCAAAAACATTATTTAGTAAACACAATCCAATTGTTTTATATTTCTTTCAAATTAAAATAAAATGATTATTAATTACAAAATATAAAAATTATAGTTGACATGTTTTTCACTGTCTGAAGATAGCTTTAAAAACACTTCCATCTTTTTTTATAAAGTTTTTTTTTTGTTTATTTGTTTTTTGCACATAATGCCAATAAACATGCACCTAAAAAAACTTAATTACTAATACACTTCTCCTGAGTGAAATTATAAATACCCCTAATACTAAAACATCTCTTTCAAAGTTAAATAAAAGTCTCTTTTTTAAATCAACACATTATATATCAGAATCTCTTAGTAGTGCTTCTGTCGCTTTTCTCCAATGTTTGAACATGTTACAAATTTGGCCTCATTCACAAAATTATGTTTCAGTAAAGAAATAAATTTAAGACTATTTCCTTTACTTTTTGCCATATAGCTATCAAAATTATGCGACATATACAATTATATATTACAAAAAAAATTAATCAAAATTTAACTATACTGACCTTATCTGCATTCCCTTGGTCCAGTGACACATATCTTTGCGCAAAAGTAAATTGTTGAGAGCACCGGCACAAATGAAGTAAAAGAGCTGAACAATAACAATGAGAAACAAATGAAGTATGAGAGGCGAACAAAATAATAAAATACATTCAGCAAATATTAATACTGTCTATAAACTAGATAAAAAAATTATTTTAAAAAAATCTTAACATTAGTATATAAAAATAAACATCTAAAGATCTCATTGAATTGATAAATGAATAATGTCAACACTGATGTTTACATTAATATAAATGTTTACATTAATATATACATATTGAAAAAATTTAAATTTGCAAAAAATTCAAAATTGGTGTGCACGAATATGGTTTTCATACAAATCTTTTTCTATAAAAATAAATTTATAAAAAATTAATAATTCAAATTAATCATTATATCAGCTTTTTTCCCTTCAAAATATAAAAGAAAATACTTAAAAAAATTAAATAGTGAGGATTCTTAAAAATTAAGATATGGGATTTCTTTTTTTAAAAACATAAATTTTTCTAGATGTATTCTTTTTTTAAAGGTTTTGATTTACATAATATGTGTAGATGAATCTTGATAATAATTATTAGAATTATATCATAGCCAAAAAATAATTACAAAGTAAAATATTTATATAAATTACTACACATTTATTTTCCCATAAAGAATGGAATTATTTCTGTGAATTTCACATTTCATAAATTTAATCATAGTTATTTTGATCCATGCAAAGCAAATAAGTAAACATTAATAAATTCTATAAATTAATTATTTAAAATGAATAGCAAAAAGAAACAGTCAATAAAAGCAAAGTATATACCAAAGAGAATAAAGTGTACATAATAAGACAAAGAGCTTTATCAAATTGTAGATTTAATTGAGCAATGACTTTTTTTATTTACATTTTTTTTAAAGAATACTAACCTGTTTATAAACTTGTGTGATGATTTCTGGATCTACACCATGAATACTTAGCACCTTGAAAAATGCTCCCAACTGAAACATGCAAAATTCCTTATTAAAATTCGTATTCCTTAACAAAATATAACAAACTGTGAATGATTCAAAGAATATGAATATTGCATAGTTTCCAATTTGCACACATGAGCAAATAGGAACAACAAATGAAAAAAATCACATTTTTATCTGTACAATTTAAATTGAAACATAATTTACTTTTATATTTGAAGATAACATTTCAAAAAATATTAAATAAATAAATAAAATTATAAATTTTACAGAATTGCTTGCTTTTATTATTTCAATCTCTCATCTTTTATTATTCAATCAATTCAAGAAAAGACCAGCATGTTGATACATGCTGTACTAATGAAGGCAAAAACTCTGTTGGGAATACATTGTTTTCTGAACTACAAATATTCCAGATACATAAAACCTACAATTTTAGTTTCTTCTGACATATTTAGTTATCTTTTAATAAAACATGAAAATAAGCAAGTTATTTAAATCAAGACTAATAAAATTCCAGTTACCAAAAATGTAAAAGTAATTGGGGGAAAAGGAAGAACAAAAAGGGGTGGTAATTCCAGTAAAAAGAAACGTTTGAAATTTCATATTGGAAATATTCCTCAAAGTTAACTTGCCTCTCGTAAAAGGCCATCGAGAGCAGCTTGTGGGTCAATGGGAGCATCCACTTCTCGAGCAACGCTGGAAGAACGGCCTCTCATTCCTGATGGTTTGTTGCCCGAAATACCTGGAATGGCTTCATGCTCCAGAATTGCAGGTACTAGAAAAGTATCGAATGGTTAAAGACAGTCATATTAGAGCTTCAAGTATTCAAAAATAAGAAAACTTCATATTTTGATAAAAACATATTACTTAGCAGAAAAATACTCTTGAAAGCCGATTTTGAAAAAGAATAGATACTTGAACATTAAATGATTTTGACTATTTCAGAAATAAGCAATGATGAAACTTTTTTTGTTCATGTATTTTTAAGAACTGCCATTTATTATTAGTAAAGTCATTGACTGGCAAAAATATAATATAATAAATGGTATTTAAAATCCACAAATTAAAATGCTAACAGTCAGTGATGTTATTCAATGAGAGAATTTTTTTTCTATATATTATGAGCAAATATACAGATTCAAGTTGCAAAGGAGAAAATTTACAACTATGAAAACTTAATTCTTCCATTGTTTTCTTAAGTGAATTGTGTATCTAAATAATTTTAATCTTTAAGCAATTTTTGTTATATAAATATGAATTAATGTCTAAGATTAAATCAATAATTCCAAATATTCTCAACAGAAGTTAAAAAAAAATTCAAACTTGTATCATACAAAAACAAAAAATAAAGAAAATATTATATAAAATACTCCTTATATTTTCTAAGTATTTGCAAATTGCTAATTATGTTCATGTTAAATGCAAAAGTATTAAATAATTTCTTGAAAGATTTAAAAATATGACAGTTTACTATCTGTTATTTTATATGCAATTTTATCCCTTTAAATTACTGTTGATAATTTTTTCATAACACACTAAACTATCCAGTAAATAAAATCTTTTACCATATAAAAAATTTAAAAATTCACAAACAGAACTGCATTTTTTTAATTTAAAATTCACTCATTTTAGGCATACTACGTCTATTATTTGTTTACCTATATACGGTTGAACTTTCTCCTCTAGGAGTTTGATGATGGCCTGATATATCCAGACAGCCACATCACTCAGCAGTTGACGGTACTCAGATAAGTCAAAATTACGCAGACATTGCTCATTCTGTTTAGGAGTATTTTCAGCTTGGAAAACCTATAGAAAGAAAAAATAAAATATTACTATTAGAGATCGTTTCATTATTAATGAATATTAAATGAATCCTCAATTTAGCCCTTACAATGATTAAATAATATATATAGCTTTAAGACTTTGATAAAACTATATTTAAGAAAGAATAACCAAAAATCAATGTGGGATAATCCAATAGGTCTTTTTTATATTTCAAATCAAGTATGTTTTTCACAATTAGTACATTTTTAGTTCTTTATATCTACTATTAAATATGACATTTTTTTAACTATTGAAATTCATTTAGCAAGTAAATGTCATGAAAGAAGAAAAAAAATCAAACAATTTTAAATATCTTCCACAAACATAAAAAAAAGAGCCTAAACATCAAAAAATTTAATTGATTATCTATTTCAATGGATGAAAAAGGTTTTAATCAATAGTTTTAAATAGTTTCGATAAAAAACATAACAGTAAAATTACAAAATAAATTCTACGAACTCAAAACACATCTCTCCCTTGTTAACAAATAACAGTAGATTAATAAAATTTTAGTGTCAAAACCTTAACTCAAACAATGGAAATTTTAAGACTTCCATGCTCATTTCAAAAAACATGTGTATTCTCAAAACAACAATGATAAAATATTCTTAAATTTCAAATTACATGTTACTTTATTGATTAAAATATAGATGCATGAATATTAATTTATTCACTTTAAAAGCTAATCTATCTTACTTAAAAGCATAAGCCAAAATTAAATAGGCATTCAGATGGTTAACTTGGCCTTATCAATTATACATTTTTTCTTATTCAAAATAAAAGGATACAATAGTAAGATGTTGAAATTAACGCATAGATATCTTCATTTTATCATTTGTCAATTATAGATGCATATGAAATGTAAATAACACTTCAAGTAATTATTCCCATAAATGGATGAAAAACATGCCTATTTAAAAGAAAAAGGCAGTGCACTCCTTCAAATTCATGCATTCAAGCATTTAAGCAGAAAAGAAATGAATTATGTTAGGTGATCAAAAGGAAAAGTCAGGCAACTCATGCAGTATGAAAAATGGTAATACTTTTCTGTTAGCCAGGTGCCAGTGAAAAATCGTCAAATAATGTAGGATTCCCACCAATTTCTTTGGTGATTTTTCCCTGGCAATCAGTTAACGAAAAAGTATCAAAACAAAAGACTTAAATAGAAATTCATTGAATTGTTAACATATGCATACCACCAAGCAATGGATCAGCTTTTTTGGAAAGGGGGCCTATACTTTTTCAAGATTAAGAATTAAGTTTATTAATTAATATATACTTGATATATTACAAATACAAACTAAGAAAATAGCATTCAAAAAAGGAAAAGAGAGCATTATGCAATGGTTTCTGAATTGCAGCTTAGGATGGAAATTAAGTAACTAATAACAGGCTGATTAAATTTAAAAAGTTTTAAATTTTCATTTTTTAAATTTATATCATAATAAGTTTTACCTTATCTCCACTATACTGCTTGAGGTTGTGCAACAATCTACAAGTGTTGGCCAGCCACAAGATTGTATAATCCAGCTCATCATGTCGCTTCTGAAATACAAAAACAATGAATGTACTCATGATTATTCAAAAATACATTAAATAGTTTCCTAAATAAAATTCTATTTTGCACTGCAGTGAGTAATATTTAAAAATGCATTCTGGAATCAAGCTCTTCAAAATATTTAAAAACATTTTATTCATGATAGAATAGTATATCTTAAAGTAATCAGATATATTCAGGATACAAAGGCAAAATTGTAAGTTTATTTAAATATAATAAAAAAGAAATGAATGCTATCAGTTTTAGTTCATTGCACTATAATCTTAAATGCAGAAATATCTGATGCAAACCCATTAACGATATTTATATCTGGAAAAGCATATTATATATATTTCTTAAATTTTATGGAACCAAGCAACTATGTCTGAAAAAACAATTTTGGATTTTTTCCAACTAATGTATGATGACTTGGTCTAAAAATTAATTACTATTATTGCTGTATTTATTCACAGATTTTAAAAAGTTTCAATTTGCAACAGATTTTAAAATTTAATATATTTCTTGAAATTTACATACTGTTAAATCTAATCTCTTAAAAAAAAACATAATATTTATATATAACAAACCTTTATGACTCGTTTTACTCCTTGTATTGTGTTATTGAGGAGGTTTCGTACTTTTTCATCATCGTTAATGTAATCTGTGTGTCGTATACACATGAAAAGAATATAAGCAGGTAATCCTGGAAGCAAGTTAACAGCCACTTTGGGCTTCAAATCTGCAAATAAAAAAAAATTTCAATTTTTTTCAATGTAATATTTTAAATAAAACACAATGAAGAATTCTGGACAAACATACAAAATATGTAACAGAATTTTTTTTCTAAAAAAAACAGGTATTATCTTTTCCTTATGCAAAAAAGCTACTGTACCAATAGATTCTTTTCATTATTAAGATTTAGGCTTTGTGTATACATTATACCTCTAAGTCATTAAGATGTCATTCTTCTTTAATATTAATCAATAAGATTTCTCTAATAATTTTGCAAATTATGCAACCTACAGTATTTTAAAATTATAATTATTATAAAGAGATACATTGCCACAAACCACAGCTCTCATGAATGATTTGGAAAAAAAATGGGATAAGTTATCTTGCTATTCAACTGACATTCCATCTTATAAGAAGATCTCATGTAAAAGAAATTATGTCTCAAATGAAACAAAAAAATATACTAACATTTTATTTAAAATATAACTTTATAAAACATATATGCTAGAAAATAAATAAAAGTCTCAAGCTTGAAATAGATTTATTGTTGAATTATTTCCTGGTCTGTCACTTACTAGTGAGGAAGAAATATTTAACCCATTTCTTTAACAAAACTCTAATAATAAAATTTTAATAGTGAGATTGTTAAAATGAAACATGCCTTTTGTATATACTTTTCCTTGGAATATGCAATTTTATTCCATTGTCCATTCCTTTTTTTTTTTGTTCATTTTAATCAACACTTATTATGTTAATTTTTTATACCTCAATAATATATTTCCTAAATAATAATAAAAATTATTTAACAATATGATTGCAACTTGATCTTTAAATATTTCTTGCATATATACCGATATAAAATTGAGCTATTTCAGGATCTTGAATTATATGACCAATCAGCTTATTTTTTGATATTCAAATATAATTGCATTTAATTCCTTTAAAGAGTAAAAAAAGATCCATTCTTGCATGTTATATTTTTCGAATATAAACCAATTAAAGTATAAGAAACATTATTATGTGTTTTAGCATCTCAGCAAGGGAAGACAAGAATTCCATGAAGGAAATAAAAATTGGAGAAACAAATTATAAAAATTAAGAAATTAATTATTCAATTCATTTAATCTACTATTATATAATTATTTTGATTTAGGTCATTAGCAAAATTAAAAGAAAAAAAGGGTTTACATATAATAAAATTTTCATATTAAAAAAAAAATTGCATGCATTCATAATTTGTTTTTGGAGGTAAAAATTTCATCAGTATATTCAAAGGAATTTGATTACACACTGGATTTGCTTTCAGATTCTCTGTTAGATATAGAATTTAAAAAATTAATGATTAAAAACAAATAGTCTTTTACAGTAAACTTTCTTTTCATATATAAAAAAAGGCATAAAGAAACAATTATTAAGGTTTTCCTGCCCTTGCATTCTTATATACTGGTATTAATACAAATAACAGATTTTAAACTCACCATAAATAAGGTTCTTGATAATGATGTTTTCATCCTCTTTCTTATATTCAAACATGCCCAAGTAAGAGACCTCCTTGTGCTTCACCAATGGCATATCATTTGGCTTCTCCTTAGGTTCAAGTTCTAAGGTGACATCGCCTAAAACAAAAAAGGAAATTAAAAGATTTTTACATAATATTTATAAACTAGATATAATTTGTAAGTTGCAAAATGCTCTGTGCAATAATTCATTCAAAACACTTTATACAACAGATTACTGCACCTAGATCTGTTTATTTGTTATAAGTACTCAAGTTATTCTAATAAATATCCCCCCAAAACAAACACACCCCTAAACTATAAATTAGAACTTTTAATTAAAAATTACACCTTTTAATGATTTTTTTGAATACTTTTCAAGCAAACTGTTACATAGAATTTAAAAAAAAAAATTAAATTAGCATTCTAGTAAAATGGATTCATTTTATAATTTTATTCCAGATTTTAATGAAATTTAAATGTGTTAAATTTGTAAATTTTAATAAAACCTACATTTTAAAATGATATATATTAAATACTTTTAAAATGAACTTATATGATTTACAATATTTTTAAATAAGGGTGTGATGACATCAAATTCTTTTTTCATTCATATTATCACTGCTATAGTTTAAAAAGTAAATTTTCAAAATTCTTATGAAGATAATCAAGTCTATAATATCATGATGTAATGATAAAAGGATCTGAATTTCCTTCATATTTTTATTCAAATTAAAAAGCATTCAAATGTTAATAATTATGAAGAAATTTAAAATGCCATCTGCACAATATATTTGCAAGTCCTTAAAAATGCATTTGAGTTAAATATCAAAAGAATAAAAGCATATAAAAAATACTTCAAAAATATTGTTTTCTTTTGAAAAAAAATCAAAAATAGTAAAACAAGAATTGAAATTTAAACTAGAATAAAAGCTTTTATATTTACCAGTATTTGATTTTTAAAAAATTAAAAAAGAATTTTAGAAAATTAAAAAATATATAAATATATTTATTAAGAAAAGTAGTTTAAAAAGGATAAAAGGAATTAAAAATTAAATATTAGAAATTGTTAAAGATTAGAAAGTCCTAATCAACCTAAAAAAATGGCAAAATATTTAATTAAAAAGTTATTCTTGACTAAAAGAGGATTTTTATAGCTGAACACAGGTTGTGAAGAAGATTCAACAAAGAGGAGTAACAAAAATATTCAACAGTATTTGAGGAGAATCACTTTACCTTGAAGACCAAGAATGACAGAGGATCGCTTGGAGGTCACACCTGAATGCACAGAAAAGGAAAAAAGACCACATGCACATTAACAAAGACCACCACCACACAGAGATTAGTACAAAGAAGTAGTAATAATTATACACAAGGTATTCATGGCAACAATTAGTGAAACCAAAAGCAATTGTAACAAAGATGAATTAAGATAATACCCAGTACGCTTTAAAATTGTTAAATACATTGAAGTATGTGCATGCACACATTTAAAAACAATTACTTTCCTAAAGGCAGATTAATTCTCATAGTTAATTATAAGCTCAATAATTATTTTTTTCTTTTCCTTCCATACATATTTGGTCACTTCAATTTTAATTAATGGTAGAAGTAATTTCAATGCTACAACTGTACTAATCTTTAAAGCTATAATATTTTCTTTTTACCTTTCAGCCTCCTGCTTTTAGTTATAGAGCAAAATTATACTTTAGTGATTTATGCAGTTTTTGTAAAATATTAAAAACAAATAACAAGAATAAAAATTTTGTCATTTCCATGAATGTACTTAGCTCTTTCTTCTAAGTATTTAAAAAATGTTTTAGGAATTTTGTAGGTTACTAAGATTTTCACAAATTTTAAAAGTTACTAAGAATTTTCATTTAGTTGGTTAATTTGTTTAGTTGATTTGTTAAAAAATTTATAGATCAAAATCCCTAAGTTTGATTATAACAATAAATAAAGTTACACAAGAAGAATATTACTTGGAACTTAAACTTCTAGCTTTTAATCCTTAGGGATTCAACTTTTCAAATAATTAATAATTCGCTATGATTAGTAAAATTGTAAAAAAATTTGCTATTCAAATTTTTATTCAGAAAAAGGAAATGCTTCAGATGTTGGTAATCACAGATCAAGATATTTATCCCTATAGATTATAGTTTTCCAAATGTTTCTCAAAATATCAT
>JAOUZG010017696.1:1141365-1180681 GCA_026289955.1 Argiope argentata | reverse complement strand
AAAAAAAACAGCTAAATGCCAATTAGATAAATTAACTTAAACAAAAATACTCATAACAAAATTTATTTTGAATTTAAAAATAAAGTTTCCTGTTTTTTGTGTAAGATATCTCCTCTTAAAATCAACTATCTCAAAATCAAAATATTTAGATGAAATAGGATTTCATTCTCTAATAATAATAAGTAAATAAGAATTTTATAAAAAGCAAAACAAGTTGCACAAGTTTTAATTTTTAAAAAATAAACTGCTTTTTACCTGTATCTTTAACTTTCTTTGCATACAACTTCAACTGTTTTTTGTATTTCTTGATCTGATCCGAAAGCACATCTATTTTCTCCCTCAAATCCTTAAACACAAAAAAAAGAATGATTGAAGCATTAAAATAATTATAATAAATATATTTTCCAATACAAGTTATAATTTTAAATATAAATATAAAACTTAGCATGAATAAAAAAACTTAGAGAATAAATTGAAGGAAATTGAGATATTTCATATTAATTATTTATAAACAAAAAAAGTTTTTAAAAAATGAATCAGAATAAATGTTTTCTATAGTATTAAACTTTAAAAATATAGAAGTATTTAATACAAGTTCTTCAAATAAACTAATACTTGGCAAAAGTAGTATGTTCACCAATAAAATTATTTCTTTACAGAAGAGATTTTTAAACTTTTCTGTTTGTGAACCTGCACTACCTGATAAATCTTTGAGTAGCACAATACATAAAAAATATTTTTTATTGCTCTCCATATTAATAAAACAAGGAGAAATAAAGAATATTTAATAATAACCAAAAAAAATTAATGTCTTGGTTTCTAAAGTAACCTACCATTTTAACCATCTTTAATGACATAATAATGATGATAAATGGCATAAAATTTATCATTGAATATATTTGCAACTTTCTCACAAGCCATCTAAATCTATTATTTAAGAAATACTGCTTAATAATTATATATATTTTTAAAATTAAATATTACCAAAGTTCAAAATTATTATAAATAGAAATTGCTAATTCAATAAATAAAAAAACAAAGAATGGAATATAATAAATATTGTTAAAATACACTTCTCTATTAACAGAATACTAGCACACATTGCAGTGGTTAAGCAATTAAAATTACTCAGTAGTTAAAAAAAACATCAGAAATTGTCATAATTTCCTGTTTCAACATTCAGCCTGACATTATTTGAATAGAAGCGATTCTTCCTCTCAAACTAAACTTTAAAATCTTACTGATATACTTTAATTACATACTCTAGTTTATAACAATTTCATAGATTATTTAGAATAAATACTAAATAATTCAATTATTTAAAATTTTCCTTTTTTTCCCCCCTCCTTTCCCTTTGAATATAGAATGTTCCGATACTCAAGAGAATTCATCAAGAAACAAAATTAGTTCTAAAAAGAAGAAGTTTATATGAAAACTAGAAATTAAAATAGTGATGTTTTAATACCAAAACTTAAATTAATTAGAATTTCATAGAAATCTGTCACTACACAGTTATGGCATTTCAAAATATTAATATTCTAGACAATAGTGATAGTAATAAAGCATGCATTTGAAATATATAGGAATTATCTGTTTCTGATATAAAAAAAACATTTATAGTTCTTAATGAATAATTTTGACCCATTTCAATAGAAAAATAAAAGGGACAAAAACTACTTTCATTTCAGAATATAAAAGATTTACATTAAAAGGCACATTCTGAGACTTTTTGCATTTTCAGCAGTCTAATTATAAGACTTTTCAGTATTCTGTTTATTACAAAATGGGAATAGATTTTTAAAATGTAAAAAATTGAATTAATGTGAGGAATAGAATGGCGATAACTTTTATATTACAGTGTATAATAAAAGGATAAGCAATTAGAAAAGGATTGTGTAATATACATACGCTTTTTAACATGGAATCAGTAAAATAAAAGTATATATTTTTGTAATTGCATGAAAAATCTTACCACATTTTCACCAGTCAGGCGGTTGATTTCATGCTGTAAAATGGCTTCAGTTTGGGCTTGAGGCGTCTTTTTCAGATTCTGTAATGGAAAAAAAAAAAAAAAAAAAAAAAAAATGCATGATAAATTAATACATGTAATAAAATTTATATGCTTAAAGTCAAATTCTTCCTCAAAATTCTCATTTCTCTTTACATCTTTGGATGGCTGAGAAAGAATCAATATTAATAATTTTAAAAAATTATTTTTTAATTTTATTTATAAGTGGGAAATGCTTATTTTTAGCAAAATAAAACTTATATAATTAAGAAAAATTAATCCAATGAAATTATTAGTACACAATTATTATAAAAATCCATTTAAAAGATCTTAATGTTCCAAAATTGCTTATATTTGTTCAAATACTGTATTTTTCTTTCAGATGAAATTTAAAAAAATTTATATTAATATTTCAGATTAATCTATTTTGAAAACTGACCTGGCTTAAAAGTTTTTGTTGACGCTCATTATCTTCCTGAAGTTTCTGCAGTTCATGTCTCAGCTCTTTCTCCATCTTCTCAGCATTGCTCTTTTCAGCTTGGATTTCAGCTTCAAGTTGTCTATTATTTGATTATAAAAGAAATAAATTAACAGTCATTTACTGATAAACTACATTCCTTTGTTAGAGGTAAACATAAGTTTAAATTAGGATAAAGAAAAATCTTTGTATTTACAGCACTATTTATTAGATAAGGAAAAAAAAAGTTTTGATATTAAAAATAATTTTTATTATAAGATAGATAATTATTAGATAAAGCATGACACAGTTTCAAAATATATAAATTGGCTCTCATTTAAATTATCATAGCTTACTTAATGTATTTAATAACTACCTCTAAACTGATGCTCTGTGCAATATATTGTCTATATATATGAAAGCATAATATAAAGAAACAAGAAATAGATAACAACAAAAATGTTACAGAAGGTAACATTTACAACCAATATTTAATAATCAGATATTTCTCTAATTTTTCATACTAAACACTGACACTTTTTAAAAAAGATTTACGTCATTAATTATATAACAAAATATAAGAATTATAAAAAATATATAATTTTCCATAATTATAAACAATAAGCAAAGTGTAAAAATCCAATGAACTGACAAAATTGAATGAATTGGAATCAAAATTATCAAAAGAAATTATAATATCTGAGAATTAAATTTATCTTAACATTTATCTAAAAAGAAAATCCTTTTCTTTGGCTATCGCTCTTGGTATAATCAGATTAAGATTTTTTTTTCGAATATTCTTTTAAAAATGAAGGTAATTACTTAGAAGTTTTAAAAGTGATTTAAATGCAATTACCTGAAATGGCAAGAATATTTTAAGAAAACTTGAGAATGGTTTAAAAATCTTAATGTTTAAGTTGGACTGTTCTGGCTATATTTCCCAGCCTACATTCATTTTTTCCCCTTCAATTACAGTAAGTTTTATTTAAACATAAATATTTAATGTTTTTAATAGAAATTTTTAGAATCAATAGCAATTACAATATATTTTTTTAGACTTTTAAAATTGTTTCATGTAGTTTTGCAAAATGAATAGTAATATTTTTATATGATCTGAATACTACAGTGAAGAAAAAGTTCTGAACTTAAGCATCCATGATGAGCAACGAATCTAAGGAATTATCAAGTTTAAGTAATTTGACTTAAACAAAACTATTAGATAACATGAATGAATATAAAAAATTTGATTTGTTCATTCGAACTTTATTTCCTTGAGAAAAATTATGCTGAACTAACTATGATGAACAACAAAATTATAAATAAAATTTCTTGAATAAAATTTTTTCTACACATACATAAGTAAACACTTAGAAATTTATCAAAAATGAATAAAAAACATAAGAGCCGATATTAAGATAACATTACCTGATAAGAACTTTTTGTGTTTCAAAGGCCATAAGTAATTCCCCATCTTCATTGATGAGTTCCGTTCGATTAGCCAACTGAGGGGGAAGGTTGCGGTCTGCCAAGATGGTACGTAACTGAATGCATTCCTCTCGACGTCGTTCAAGCTCTTCTTGCATTGCTTCAAATTGATCTAATCATAAAATGTAATTATTCTAAACTGTATTATCAAGAGTGAAATCAAAAATTAAAAAATCATTAATTCCACATTCATATTTAAATGAGAATAATATTCTTAAATGTGCCTCTAAAATATATTTAAAGCAGTCAATACAAATAAAATAAGTGATTTCAATATAAATCTCTTTCAAGAAGGATTATTTCACATTGTTATAATATTATTTTGCAGTTCATTTATAGAAGGATAACAAATAAAACTTAATAAAACTAGTTATTAATTTTACATTACCCGATTCAAGTAGGTTGATTTGTTTTATTTGAGTATAAAAAAATAATATTATAAAACATATATTTAAAGATACTTTTTCTAGATTTTTTTTATTTATAAAAAAGTATATTAAGACTCACATATAGCATAGTTAAAAAGTCCTGCATCAGTTTAAATATGAATTTTCAGAAAAATCAAGGTAAAGAAAATTTATAAACATAAAAATTAGTGGTAAATTTTGCAGTATTGAATGATTAGATTGCAGTTTATGTACCATTGAATCCAGGTTTATACAATATACCAGGTTATACCAGGTTACAGCATTATACGAGTCTACTGTGACACTATTTATATGTGAGCATTTAAAAACAAACTATTAAATTCAAAGATGTAACTTCTACAAATGCTGTAATAAAATGTGACTATGTATGAAATTGGTAAGTACTAGACAAATAAATGAAGACATTAAAACATAAATGCTGAGATATATAGTTACTTGATGAAAAAGTTTACAAACTAGATCACACATACCTAAGAGATCTTGAGCTTTATTGGATGGATCTTCCTTGGCAAGGGACTCCCTCATCTTGGTAATCTCATTTTTCAGTTTAGAGTTCTCCATTTCAAGATCTTGTAACTACAAATAAGTTATAATAATTCTAAATGCAATTCTAAAATAATTTTTTTTCTTTGTTAAACAATTATCTCTCGTTTTAAATATAAATATTCACACAAAATATTGTTGTGTTTTCATCCTGCTTTTTAATAGAATTTTTGTTATTAACCTTTATTTTTACATATTGCTTGGTACCAAAAATCTTTATTTTCAAAATATACTACTAAAAAAAATTCTTAAAACTTTGTTCTCTACACTTAAACAGATATTTATGGGAAACTTTTCTCTTATCTATTTTTTAAAACAGGATCATTTATTTTTCCTCAAAGGTTAAGAACATAACAATCTATTATTTTATAGAACAATTTATTCTACATATATCAATTTTTAAACTTTTTAAATACAGGGAGGGGGGAATCAGTATACAAAAAAAAGACTAAAACTGTCTACATATTCATAATTAGTGTAGAATTATGCCCAATTAACTTAGGATTGGATTAAGCGACTTGGTATGGTATCTAAAAAATACAGAAAAGTACTGAGAAGAGTAATGATAGATTTTACTTTGAAGATATAATGAATAATAAAAGGTAAAGACAACAGAAATGAAACACATGATTTACTAATATTTTCATGTCATAAAATTCAACTGAATTTTTCAACCACACAATTCAAATTTTAAAAAAAAGTTTTTCTTACCCTAATGGCATCTTTGAGGAGTTTTTCTTCCTTGGGTGAGTCTTCCTCTTTTGCTTCTAGATTTTCCAGTTTCTTCTCTAAACGATTTTTCTCAGATTCAAGAGTTTTAAGTTTCTGTTGCAGTTTGAGGACCAGTGTAACATCAACCATATCTTTGCCAGAATCTTCAGAATCAAGCTGGAATTCACAAAAGGAAAATTCAGTAAGTCATAACTTTAGATTTCATTATAAAAAAGCTAAAAGAATTTCAAATCAACAGAATGAAAAAAAGTTCAAAATTTCATTGTAATAATACAATTTTAAGAAATTATGTCATATTACTTTGTTTAGCAATAAAAATGAAAAATGCTAAAAACAATTAACTATTGTAAAATAATCATGAAAAAGGCAGCTGTAAATGTTCAGCTGTTTATTATCACAATAGCATGTGAAAATTTTGCCTTGCCTTTGAAAATTCTAGCTTGCAGTTTCAAACTTATAAGGGGCATTCAGTGAAGCAATCAAATGTTTGACCCTGAACATATGCAATTTAATATATTATTATGAATAATAAATAAAATGTATTTAAATAATAGCATGAGAAGTTAACAGAAAAATCTTATTTCCAAGGACATTGTGTATAAAGGGTTGTGTAAGTAAAATAATTTGTGTTAATAATTTGTCTCTTAAAAGAACAACTATTAACTTTATTAATATAATAATAAATATTTGAAAATAGGAGTTTTCCATATCAACAAAAGTTGATTTGTACTTCTGTAGAGTATCAATGAATTGATGATGTATTTATGATTTTCCACAGATTTAATAGTCCTTAATTCATTTTTATTTATAATCCAAGAGGGGCTAAGTAGAAAATATAAATATAAAATATGTCTTGCTTAAATATATATTAAATATATTAACTTTTCAATTATATTTTCTTTTCAAAAAATAGTAAAAGATTTTGCACATTTCAACTGTTTTAAAATAGCATTTAATTTTCAACATAATGCTGCCAACTAGATAAAATATATTTGATCTAGCTAGTAAAATGCATGCTATTAAGGAAGTAAAATACATAAAAGAAAAACATACCCTGTTTTCTGAATCAGGACTTTCTTCTTTGCTGACAGGTGAATGATCATCCCAATGGACATCCTCCAGTTTCAGATGAACATTTTCTTTGTCTTTAGAACGAATAGATCCATAACCAACATCCTGTAATTTAAATACAACACAGTTTATATTCTGATTGATTTCAGTTTAATAATTAAAGTGGAATATGTGATTCTTTAAAATTGAAAATCATTCTTAGTTTTTTAACCCTTTAGAGAAAAAGATTATTGATCACAAGAAAAACATATACCAAATAAAGTACATCTTCAACTAATCACTAACAAGATTTATTTTTTTTCAGTTAAGTACAAATTTAATATATATATATGAGTCAGTTGCCTTTAATCTGATGTAAGTACATACAAACTGTTCTTGAATGAGCATATCAATAATTGTGGAAAGGAAAAAAAATTATTTTTTTGATATTTAAATTTTTTAAAATGCTCATATTAATACATTCAAGAGTCTTCATGACATATAAAAGAATCTATTTTGAAGGATGCTATATTATTTTTTCAAAAAAACATTAAAATAAAAATAAAAATTTTCCCTTTTATTTTCCCTGCTAAGTCAACTACATGAAAATATTTTTTTAAGTCAATACAAAACTAAGCACTTTAAAATTTAACAAAGATATTTAAATAAAGAATTACCTCAAATAAAAATGTGTAATCTAGTCAATTTAAAACAATATGCAATATTTTAAAGCATATATTAAGCTTAGTGTAAAACATAAAATGCATAATATTTTATTTATAACTGAAAAATCTGAAAAAAATATCTGTAATTTAAAAAAAAAAATTAAGGCATTTTTTTTATAAATTAAAGAATTTACTATTAAAAAAATACTAAGCCATTAAAACAAACAATTGAGTAGCATACATCATCGTGTGCATCAGATGCAAGCTCAGTGGCATCACTTCTGACACTTCCCAGGCTAACATTAGAAGGAGTACGTCGATGACCACCCCTTATGCGACTCATCTCATTTTGAAGATTCTCAAAACGCTGCTCCAGGCGGGCATTTTCTTTGAGTAGCTTTTGGTAAGCAGCTCGCTCTGCAGAAAATTCTTCTAGCAGCAAACGCTTCTCATTCTCGAGTACCTCTGTAAAAGAAGACACCAATTAAAAACATTGAATTAATTTTCTAAATGGGTGTATACAACAAACAACTGGAACTTGTAAACAACTGGAAAAATAAATTTTGATATGTTCTGAAATTTCAGCTTGGGTTTCAAAATTTGCTTTCTGTTTTATATAATAAAAGAAAAAAAATGCATTTTGAATTAGTAATCAGAATTTAAATATTAAATTAATAAATTACAGGCCACCAAAACTTATAATATGCAAATACAAGTTTTCAAAGCTTATAATTCTCTTCTTTCTTGTTTCCTAAAAATTATTTAAAATACTTTTTAAAAAGTCCTTTCTAACATAAAAATACATAGCATTTCTTAGTCAAATATTTTTAGATTAATAATTACCATTTGTATTTGCAAAACGGCATATAATTTTATTACATTTTAACAGGTTATCAATTCAAAAAGCATAAAATAAATATTTTAAAAAAACTTAACTTTTGCTACACAATTAGATACAATTTTAGTCTTACCAATAGCTCCCTTTTCTTTAGCCTTGATAGCTTCATTCAATTTATCAAGGTCCTCTTTAAGTTTGATGTTGTCCTTATTCAGATGTTCAACAATCTGTAATAAGATTAAAACAGTTTTCAAAAATATTTTCTTAAAATACGAGATAAAGAGAAGAATTCACTATTAAAAGAAATACCTCATCTTTCTCCAGTTTCAATAAATCTTTTTCAGTGCACAAATCTTCCTTCTCATTGCGGAGATTCTCATTCTCAGATCTGAGCTCTGCAACTGTCTGTACCAACTCAGCCACCCGATTGTCATATGCCCTGACTGTCTCTTCAAGCTGCTTAACCTTTTCTTGTTGTTTCATTACTTCCTCTGTATCAACTTGTGTGATCTGCAACGTTTTCTTTTCACGTAGCTAAGCAGAGAAAAATTTAGGTAATTTAAATTCATTAATACTCTTTTAAACAGTATAATTTAAATAGAATATTGTTAAAATCAATATTTTATCCTTAATTGTTGTATCATAAATAGTACTTCCAAAAGTTAATTAAAAATAACATTCTTATTCAAAATTCTATTTAATTGTTACACTTTATTTTTATTATTAATAAGTTGCATTTGATGTGATTTACATTGTTTCAATGAAATGTTTATTACCTGTCTGCAAGGCAGTGTTATTAAGTTTGCTTATAATTTTAAAACTTACTTTTAGCTTTTACTTCTATTAATTTTTACTCACTGAAGAATCATCAATTAATTTTCATTTAAAAAAATAATAGTGATTTGGGAAGAGTATAAATATTTTTATGGAAGTGTTGTCTATGACAGAAAATCTTCATGCCTTTTGCAAACAAATTCAAATGTTCTGTTTTTTTCCCTCATATTTAAATTTACAATCCTTCCTTTATTAAATATATTAATAAACTAGATATTTGGATTAATATACAGAAGCATACTTATTTATTTATCGTAAATAATAAATGACGATAAACCTTTGAAATTTTATAAATCAACTATTTTAAATGAATATTTTATATTTATGATTAGTTAATAAAGTATTTTTATGGATGTTAGCTTTATTTAAAATAAAATTAACAGCAACTCACAATTTATAATTTTGGAGTATTCTAATATGAAAGAGTAAAAAGATTTATGAAAGTTAAGATTTAATTAAAAAAATATAATCTTTATAGCAAAAAACAAAAATATAAAACGTAGACAAATTGTCCGAGAGAGAAAATAAACTCTAATGATAAATTACAGTAAATAATTATTGATTTGTTTGTAAATACTGCACATTTTTACTCACCAATTCTTCAATTCTTTGCTGCAGAGAAATAATTTTGTTCTCCAGACCCTTATTCAATTTCTTCACATGCTCCACAGATTTAGCCTCAATCTGAAATAAAACAAAATATTCATTTCCCTGAAATTAGATAATATAATATAAAACTATTAAATATTACACTTATTAATTTATATTCAAGCAATAGAAATTATAAAATGATACATCTTTTATTCTATAAACATTTTCATATCTGTATAATAAGATGTTAAAAAAATCTTTTTATATTTTATTTTATTATGGAAATAATGAGTGCTCCTATCTCTTCATTTCAATACTCTTAGCATTTTAATTATTTATGAAAAATATAGCAAAAATATGATTTCCAGATACTCATGTAAAGCTATAAAATAAATTTTAAAATAATGATTTAAAGTCATCATACAAGTTTTAAAAGAATACCTTGAGTTTCTTGAGTTCTTTACGAGCAAACCATCGTCGAACTGCTGACTGACAAGTAACAATTGAAGAAAGAGTTTTCCTGTATTTCCTACGAGCCAAGAAACCACGGACATGTTTCTGAAAAAGAATTCACAGGATAAATTTTCTCACTGTCTGTAACAAATAAACAAATTTATTATAACTTTTAATTCAATGATGAAAATAAAACTAAATACAATCTAAAATGAAAAAAATATTTAAATTTTTCAAGAAAGCTAAGTTGTTTAGCAAAAACATTTATAGTTCAAATTCCCTTTTGTTTATGAATTAAAAGTTTGTTATATTTGAAAAGTTATGATGCAACAGCTATATAAACTGATTTCAACAACAAACAAGTCAAGTAAAATCATATCACCTAACACAGAGTACTTTCAAAACTTTCAAAATGAGTTATCAAATGTGATATCTAATGATAACACTTTAAAATGAATATTAATATTAAAGTACTTTTATATTTTCCCATCATTTTATATTAATATTTATGATCACACTAAATAAGACATATCCAAGAAAAATAGCAAACTAATGCATAACTTATATGTTCTGTTCATCAAAGGAGCAATAGAGAACTAAGTATGAATGCAATTATATCAAAAAAGCCACATATTTAATATCAGCCAAGTAGTGAAAGTACAAATTTTTATCACTTTGCTATTTTTTAATCAAAAAATAATACTTTTTAATTAGATTAATTTGCTTGAAATAGAAAAAGAATACATAACAATATATTTGTTTTTAATTCATAATCTAAGAGTCGGACGAGTAATGCCAAAATAATTAAAATTTAATAGCATTAAAAAGGAAAACAAACAAAGATATTTAAAGATTTAAAATATACTTGGAAAAAATCTGAGCATTATTTTCTAATTGTGGCACTAACGAAGCACTGTTACTAAACAATTAGATTTTATATTTAATCACATAAAAGAATAAGTAATAGTTTATAAAGGAGGAATAAAAACAGAAGACATATTAACCTGTATAATGATTGCAGCTGCATTTTCTCGCATTTTCTGGAATTTAATTCTGGCCCATTTGCCTCTGGCATGTGCTTGTAGTCCCAGCACAGTACGTTTTGTACGAAGGTATTGCTTGCGTTTCACAAACATCCGCACCATCTTTTGGATTTTGATGGCCGCACGTGTTCTTCGCAAGAAAGTTGTAAGCCTGTAAAAAAAATTACAAAAAGTTAAACGCATTTTTTGAAAAAATATATTTAAATGCTTGCTAAAAAATATAATAAATAATACAACACATACATTGAACAAAATAAAGTGAATAAGTATTCTAATGCATCTAATAACATTTGCACATGATTGCAAGCTTATTTAACCTTTATACTTCTCAATTCACCCACAATATAAATTAATAACATGATGTTGTTTTGGTTTGAAATCTTTGTAGTCACAAAATTCATAGGCAGAAAAGGAACAATTTAGTACTTTTGAGGCATATAACTTTTAGGGTTATTAGATTATGATAAAGAATATTATCAAATTTGGTGACTTATCACCAACAAAAGGTTACAAAAAGGTTTTAAAAAAGTACAAGAACAAAAGTTATTCTTCTGTATGGCAGAGAGATAAAAAATTATCGTCCGAAGAAGCACCGAAAAGTAAGTGATAATGAATACGATACAGTGAGGAGAGGATTGAAAGTTGATAGATATATATTTATTTAATTTAAACTTTTTCTAACCAGCAAAAAAAGATTTGGATCCCAAACGATTTTGAGATGGGGGAAAAGACAGCTTTTCTAAAAGAAACGATTGAGCAATTCAACTGTCAGATGATCATTCAAAATAAGTTTAAACTAAATAAAGTTAAACAAAATAATTTTGCAAATAATAACAGCAATAATAATTTCGGGCCTCAAGATGGAGCTTGAACGATTTTGACATGAAAAAGAAAAAACATTGTTTTCTAAATGTCAGTGTATGCACAATTTGATAGTAATGTGATTGGTTCAAACTGGTAACCGACTTAAATTAAGACAAATAATGACTTAAAAAATTAATAATGTTCTTGCATGATAGCAAGAAATTTACAAGAGCAGATTAAAATTTTATTTTATTTTTTTAAATTTGCTGTGAGAGGAGATGTATAAGAAGTAGTTCAATGATTAATAATAAGTTAGCCTTTTGCACACCAACTTCCATTAGATATATTAAATTACTGAAAGAATTTTGTTATCAAATTTAATTGCAACATATGAAATAATTATTAAATAATAGAATTAACTGTATGCATATAAATCCCTCTATTCCTTCTTAGTACCATCATGAACATTATTTATTCAAGTTTTTTAAAAAATTATTCAGAGAGCTCTTATATAAATGCATTAAAGGAAATCTCACCTTCTTGCCAAAAGTCCCCTGGCATATTTCTGTATGAGAATGGCAGTTCTTTTGATCTTGGTATATTTATGCCGCCATAACCAACCTCTGATGTGCTTTTGAACCATGACCGCACATGCACGCAACTTATCTGCACGCAGCTTTTCAAGATAGGCCACTTGTCCCGCTCGGAAAAATATCTTAGTTTTACCAAATTGAAATTTGTCTTCCTCCTGTATAAAACATTTTATTTCAGAGTTTCACTAAATATATTTAAAACTGTTATTGTCACCAATGTATGTACAAGTATGATTACTAGCAAAGCAGATTTTGTTAAATAAAATGACTATATGAATGGGGAATCAGAAGTATAAATGTATTTTACAAGTTTATATACACCACTGTATATTTGGGTAAATATTAAAGATGACCCTGGTTTAGGAAAGATTTAAAAAAAAGAGATATTTATAGGCAAGTTATCTTCTAATAAAGGAATATGAACCACTTTGTATATAAATAGTTTTTGATTAAACTGAAATTATTAAATATTTACGTTTATATAGCAAAATCAACATGTACAGAAAAAAATAATTTTGCTCAGAAAGGATTAATTTAAGAATGTTTTCAAACTATCTGAAATTTTGAAATCTTTTATTGAAATAATTTAGTATAATATGCATAATCTAATTAGCTCACTGATAGAAATTTTAATATAAATATAACTAAGTAATAAAAATATGTTAAAATATTTATACAGAATTTCAGATAATTCTGCAGAATAGAGAAATCATGAAAATAAATGCATATAAAAGTTGTTAACTATAGAGTCTTGCAAGAACATTAATTAACACTTAAACAAAAATATAGTATTAATTTTAAAAAATCAAATGTTAACTTACACCTTTTCCAAAAAAGGAATGTTGCTGTGCATAGGAAAAAAGAAAATTGTTAAAGATTTTATGGTGATAAATTGTGTTTTCAAGAAATTTAAAATAATTAACAGAAAAGAGATTTATTTCATAAACTAAAATGTATATTCAAAATATTAGTAATAATGCATTCAAATATTTTAGACAGCATTTTCAGTATAAATATTAAAGAAAATTGCACAAATATTAATAAATTTATTTCTTACTCGAACTAAATTCTCTAATATTTTCTGGCAGGTTGTTTTTAAGTCAGATCGACGGATATCTTTAGATTTTGTCAGAACTCTATATCTATTCAAGAAATCTTGGTATGCCCATCTAGAACAGAATAAGACATATAAATGATGTGGCATAAAAACTGTAAAATAAACAATTGTAAAATAAAATATTCATATTTAAAAGTTATTTTAGTAATAAACCTGCTGGCATTTCATATGGTGCATATAAAAACTATATTTAACTATAAGGTTGAATCCATGCTATGATCTAAAAAATTAAGTCATAATGTGACATTTCATAAATTAATTGCTTGGATTTTCCACTAGATACCAAACAAATATAAAACAATATTAATGCTCTCATCCATCAGAAAATTTTCCCAAATATATTTTAATTGCCATATTACTTTAATATATGCAGTTCTGCATTGAAAATTGTCTTCATTTACATTCTCTTTTCAAGAATTTGTTACAATATTCAATCAATAATTAAATACATAGATCCACCCCAGCCCTCATATTTTAGCAAGAATCTACAATAGCAAGCTGTTTCTTGCTATTGCAGAAACAAGCAGATTATTTATGAGCTTTAAAAATCACAATGGAATTTATTTAATTTTAAAAAGTAAATTATTGTTAAACATTTTTTAATTCACTTTATGACAAAATAAATAACAAACCTGGATGGATATCCTGCAGCACTAATTCTAATAGTTTCTAAAACTCCACAAGCTCTCAATTGCTGTACAGCACGATGAGGCTCAAACAGAAAAGCCACTTTTTGATCATTTGGTTTGATGCAGCGCACATAATGGGGTGTAGTAGCATTCAGTGTAGACATCAGAAGACCTAAACTGTCTCGAAACTAGAAATTAAATGCGATACACTTAATTTCACTAAAAGTAACTATAAGGTGTGTTTGGAATGTATAAATTAAAAATAATTTTTTTAAATTAACACAAAATACATAAATAAGTCTTAACAAAATAGTTTTATTATACAAAAAAGATGCACTAATTTAATACATACATTTCTGATTATTAAAACAGTTTTTTGTTCATTTTAAATCCCTTCATTTCTAAAAAAAGATTGCTCACTAGTAGCAATAATGATTTCTTTTTCAAAAATAAATCAAATTTTCAATTAAATCGGGACTGGCATTGAGACATGGATATGCCAAATCAAGCTAAAATTTGAAAAATAACCTATAGAATCATGGAATAAGTTGAAGAGCATTTCAACATATACATAAAATATAGACACAATATATATTTTTTAAGCAATTTTGTGGCGGAAGTGAGGGAAACTTTTTTATTTTTTAAACTTTGCATTATTCCATCCTGGGAGGCATAACTTATGTATAAGAAGCAATGTCAGACTGTTAGTAAGCAATACAAGAGCAGAAGAGTGGGAAATATTTGTTCCCAGTGATTATTACTATGAGATTGTGCTTAAAATTTCTTTACATGACTTGATATAGGAAATAGAAAGTCAGATATCTATTCAAAGAATTCTCTTAACCTGACAGAATTTTATGACTTCCCTTGGAGTTTGAGAACTGGTAATTTAAACATTTTTACAGAGTTCAATGTGTCATTAATTAAACAAAAACAGTGCAAAAGGTCAGAAAATAAGAGAACATTTTAGAATGACGTTAATTCTAAGTTAAAATAAAAACTAAGAAATTTATTTAGATTTAAAGATATCATTGAACACACACATTCACACACATTCTTGTGTTATCGTAAAAAATAAAGGGAAGGGAAATCTTAGTTGCTTAAAGAATTGTAATAATAATAATAATAAATCTTTAAATCACATTTTACTTTACCAGAAAAATATATCACATAATTTAAAACAAAGAAGATGTCTGTAAAGTTTTAAGGATTTTGCTGCTACATAATATGTTGCTTGTCTCGCACAAAGCTGATTTAGTAGATAATAACTACTATTAGTTAAGTATTATTTTAATGATTTGGGGTACAGCAGAGAATAAGATGATGTAAAAAAATAGATATAAAAATATTATAATAATAGCAGAAATTTTATTGAAAAATACTAAATAAAATCATAAAATGTAATGCTTTCGGATCTAATTATTTCCACTAAAAATATTCAAACAAAATTGTAAAAGAATTACCTGTGATCCAACTGTTTTCTTGTGCTGTTTCTGCCCTCCTTTAATAGGGGGTGCAGCAGACCGCACTTTGGCAACAGGCTTCAACTTTGTATCAGTCTTTTCTTCTTCAAACAATTCACCAACCAATTCAAACTAAGAAAAAATGTGCCTTTTGTAAGAAAAATGAAAATGAATATTTAATAAAAATTAAACCTAAAAATGCAATCAAATCTAAAATTTCCTGAAATAAAAATTAAAATGTATCTATTCAAAACTTTACAATAAATAGTCTTTTCTAGTTGGGAGAACTCATGCTATAAGAAAATAGTATTTTACATTGTAAGATGATTGGCGGATAGCATTAGGCCCGAACTCCCAATCTTACGGTTAGTAGCCAAGTATCATACCGATCATGCAAAAGGGACTCTTCAGCTCAAAGGATATTAATTGGCTTACATTGAAATCACCACAGAGTATCCTCCCAGTGAGTTTGCTAATGATACTTACTTGAAGTGTTGGTGAAGTTAACAATTGTCGTATTCAATGCGCATTTAGAGCTATGAATCGAATTTTTAATATTTTATTTTTATTTCTGTGTAGTCTTTTTATACAATGAACTTATCTTCATACTTATATTATGCTTTTATTACTTTCATTTTAAATTGTGTATTAATATCATTTTTCTCTATATATAGTTTTGGTCAACTATAATATTTTAGGTAAAGGCAGCAACATTTCACTTGTCCATAGATACCATCTGCAGAAAACACTATAATTCCTTTAGTGATATGTATAGGTTTCATCCTTTGATGAGTAAACTATTGAATTCAACAAGTTTCACATTCAGTTTCCACATTTTTATTGTGGATTTACAATTTATATGAGACTACTATTTTATATTGAAATAATTAGCTGTACTGACAATTGTAAGCATATATAATATGATGTAAATTAATAAGTATGAGGATAAGCCACTTTCTTCAATTCCATAATAAACTAATAGAAGGGCATTCAATTTATCACAAATTTGACATGCATTTCTCTTCTAAAATACGTGCATTATACATGCATATTCAAAAAAAAAAAAAAACTTTTTGATTACTAATTTAATCTTTAATTCAATTTGATAAACAGAAACTGTAACACACTATTTTTTTACTTAATTTCTTTTGAAAAATAAAAATGTAAAACACCCCAAAACATGTCAATCAAATATAATTTAATGTTTTGATAATGTTAAGATGTAATTAATTAAACATATGCACTAATGTACAGCTAAATAAATTATGCATTTTTATTTTGACTCCAAATATTCTCCACTTCCTAATTTTTTGAAAGCAACGGGCTAGAAAAGAAATAACTTTTCATACAATGCCAAAAAATTTGCAAAACTCTTGGAATTTAAAGTATATTTTATATTTCACAAAATACTTATAAAGAATAAATACTTAATACTTAAAGTAAATCAATACTTGTTAAAAATAAAAAGAATTAAAAATTGATTTAAAAAAGAAAATTTTATTAAAACGCTTCTAACTGTGTTCCAAAAATTAAATTTTGTTTTCTATTTTTAATTATTAATCATATTTTTTTTATGAAAAATATTCCTGAATCTTGAAATCAATTCCCCCTACTTAAATTCACAACTAAGTGATATGACCATTATTGTAAAACTAGAATTTCAGTAAAATTAATCTTTCATGAACTGATATTTCATTCCAGTTAACTATTAAAATAGATGAATTGATATAACCTTGAGTTCTTGAAATATATAGGTCAAATAAAATTTTGAATACTAAATGATATAGGGGGAAAAAACCATTTTTGCCTTTATATTTGAAATTATAAAAAATGCTGCCAAATTATGATAATATAAAATTTACTGACATGGGCAAAAAATTTTCCATGGGATGGAAAAATGAGAACCAAGAACTATATGACTATAAAAAAATAGATTTAACTGATGATGTTAAATCATCTAATCATCCGTAGATAAAGAAAGGTTTAAATAGAGTGCAGCTATTGTAGCCTCATACACCATCTTGATGTAAAGATAAAAAAATCATGATGCTTGACATCAAGTTAAATGAATGCAAAAAAATTTCAAAATCCTTAAATTATTGTGGAAATGCAAATGATAATTTAATTCAAAAAATTTCATATTTGCTAATATAAAAGGACAAAATTAAATTTTTAAAAAAAGGGATAAATAAGACCTATTTTTTTCTGCTCACCTGACTAGCTTTCAGAATATTAATGTGTTCTTCCATCACAGTATCTCGATTCTTCTGTAAGAATCCAAATACTTCATATTTAACCTTATCTGCAAAGTGGTGTATTATGAAAGCAGTATTGGAAAGACGTGGTTTCTCAAAATGCTTCCATTTCTTACATTGCGCAAACAACTTTTGACACCATGTTTCATCAGTTCCTTTAGGCATCTGCAAATAGAAGTATAGATAAAATAATATTGATTTAATGCAACAGCCTAATAACACAAATAATTATCCTCAATCAATATCCAAATTTTATTTAACACCAAAATAACAGTAGTAGATAAAAAAATTAAAGCAGACTACACAAGCATATTAAATTTACAATAAAATAAACAATTCTACTTGTGAAACAAAATGGGTGTTACAAATGCAAATTTGAAAAAGTTATCCCTCTTATACCCCCCTACTCAAAAAAAAGCATAATCCAAAGAAATACATTTTTTTAAAATGAATAATAGCTTTTGAAAAACATCTTTTTCCCCCCTAATATAAGTCTTCACATCCACTGCAATAAAGATAATGAAAGAAATTTATTTTAAGATTTTTTTTTCCTAAAATAAAAGCCTTCAAAAATGGTAAACATCCCTAAACTTAATTATAACTTTTGCACGCTTTAGTTCTTTTTTATATCTAAATAAGGTGAGTGTGCAAATATTTGATTAACTTTATTATCTTATCCTTTTCACCAGTATTTATTTCCTCAAACAATAAAATAAAAAAGTACAAACCTTGCACTCCTCATCCAGCAAGTCCAGGATACCCAATTTGCTTTCAATCAAATCAATGCAAGGTTGGTTGTCATAGAAATCGATGAATTTCCACTCAATCTGTTCACGTACATACTCTTCTTGCTCAAGCTTAAATACATGCTGAAAGGCAAGAAATAATTCAAGAAAAGATCTAAAAATACTTCTGAAAAAAATTAATACAAATCTTGTCTTAATTTTGATGGTAGAAAAATGAAAGAAATATTCATAATATTTAGAAAATTTTTATAAAATTTCCTTTTTAACAACCTGTTTTTAATATTTTAATATACAAATACTCTTTAAATAAATTTTTAGCAAGTCTTTTTAATAATATTTTTAACAAACAAATGTTCTTGGTATAAAAATTCAGCCGCATCTTTTAATGAACAAATCAATTTAATTATAATTTTTCATTAGAATTCTTTAAAAATAATTTTTAAAGATGCATTTCATTCCAACAATAACAGAATAAAACTCTCATTTCATACATGAATGTAATTTATACCTTTAAATAAAACTTCTATTTGTGTGTATATGAATTTTACAAAGTGATTATCTTTATATTTGTGTGTATATGAATTTTACAAAGTCATTATCCTTAAGCTGGCTAATTAAAATTCAAAGAGATAATGATGATTCAATTGGTTAAACAAAATTTAGTACTTATTAAAAAAGTTTACAGGCATATTTGCACATCCATATTCAAAACGAAACTGGAGAGAAATCTTAATTCTATATTCTAAATTACATATAGATGTCTATAAGTAATGAATGTAAATTTACTTGAAGACTTTATAAATCAATTTTACAAATTAAGATGACTATGCTGTACAATGTTCTCCGTTTAATAAAAAATGAATAAGATTGCTTCTTAATAACAATAATTTTTTAAAAAAATGAATGATTTATGTGCTTACCATATTAAACTGTTGCTGGAGCTTCTCATTAGCATAGTTAATACAAAACTGTTCAAAGCTGTTGATTTCAAATGTTTCAAACCTGAATTCAAAGAAAACAAAATTAGTTTAAACAATTTTTTAAAAACTATTTTTATCAGTGTACTAAATAAAAGATTTCTTTATAATTATCCTTTAGTTTTCAAAATTGATATTTTTTCTCAGACACGGGCAAATATTGTCACAAATATTAAATCAAAGCTTACTGATATATTTATTTTTAAAATATGCTTACAAAAGAAATTCCATTTAATATTAGTTTGATGATGAAATTTTGTTATTGAGAAATGAATATTATTTTCTAAATACTTGATTTAAATACCCATAACAAACTATGCTATTTTTGTTAGCTATTTTTTATTTTCTTGAATATGAAGAGAAAGCATTATAACTATTGAAAAATTTAATCTTAAGGTTTTAATGAGTCTCTTTATTTCAGTCCTTCTTGTAACTGGAGAGGGAGAGAAGCTGAAATTGTGTTTAGGAATTTATCTGCATTTTAATATAATAATAAAACTTAAGAAGCAGCAGGTATAAAATTTGGATTGGTCTGGACAGTATTTATCAGCAAGAAGTCAGTCTATTCATCTTTCTGTGTTCATTTAAGAATAATTTAAACAAGATAAAATAGATAGATAATTGAAATCAGCATTAATTTTCATCATTAGGATTGTAGAGCTATATTAGGTTTTGACAACAAACTATCAAAAGGTTCATTTATAGCTAATTTTGCCTATTTGGGTTTGGGAAATAGAATGATGGATAAATTAAATTTGGCAAGTAGTCTTGTTATCAGTATTACAAATCTGTATTAAATTATGCATACAATCAGAAGAAAAGAAGACATCCAAAATTTACCCACAATTTTTTAAATTAAAGAATAAAATGCTCTATATTGGGGATATTCCTGTTGGTTTACTAAAATTATTTTGATTAATTTTACAAGAGGAATTACTAAAAGGTAACTGAAAAGAAATGGAACCTATCCAACAGTCAAAGATGAAGTCAATGAAAAAGAACCTATCCAACAGTCTAAGGAAGCCTGATAAAAAATATTATGGATGCAGATAGAAGCAGAATATAGAAAAATGAAATGAATTGCATAATTTTTAAATAAAAAATCTAACTGAAATTTATATTTACCATACTTTAAAATATGATAGATGAATGAATTAAAAAAATTTTTATGTTGTTGTTACTAATCCCCTTGAACAATTCTAAGAGACCACGTCACACCAAAAGAGAAAAAACACTCTCATTCCCGTCCATCAGTTACCTCTCAGAGGCACCAATACAATCGATGATGTCAGAAGGGGAAATGATAGCCAAACAGTAGCAATGTGCATAACTTTTCTTTTTTCCAATGAAGTTCAAACTTATAATAAACATCTAAATTTCTTATGATTGACTTATTAAAAATCAAAATTAAAAGAAAGATTGAACTGAATTTAACTCATGGGCTTAGTAAATTTAGTAGAGGATTTTATAGTAAATTTTAAAAAATTGTATTATGAATGTATTTAAGCATAAGAATTGCAGTAATTATTTTTCAAAAATGCTTTAAATAATCAGCTGACCACCACCATCTTAGTCTTTTAGTTACTTGCTGTTATTAGTGTCTTTGGTAAACTCTAATAACAAACAAAGAAATGCATAAGTCAAAGAGAGCTAATCAAAAATTTATGTTTTACATTTACACCGTTTTTCTTAAAATTTTGTCTTAAATATGATTAAGGAATATTGTTCAGCTACCTTTTTATATAATGAAGTGAAAGTGCTCTTAGAATTCAGATAGATTGAATATTTCTAAAGAAGAAATGATTTTAAGAATTCCTTTGCTCTTTACAAATCTGTCACTAAAGAATTCATTTAATTCCCTTAATGAAATATCTATGAAAGGAAAAAGACTTATTTCATCACATTCTAAAGAATTTTACTTTCAGGCACTTTAAAGAACTATTAATGATTGAAAAATGATTAAATTACTATGAAACCAAAAGAGAGAGACAGAGAGCGATAAATTAGGGAAAGTAAATAAGCCAATAAAAAGTTGTTATGGGGTCAATGAAGAAATTTCATTTTAATATTGTCATTTGTATTATAAATTCTAATACTAACCCATAAATGTCTAAAACCCCAATGAATTTATGGACTTTCTTGTTCGAGGCCAAAGACTTATTAATCTGAGTAACAATCCATTCAAATAACTGGGAATAAATATGCTTCGCTAAAGCATCTCTAGCAAACAAGGCCTGTAATGAAATATTGGTATTAACTGTTAAGTAATACATTAAAATAAGGATATGAATAACTATTGATTAAATTTATTTATTCAAATAAAATCACAGTAAGAATATCATTTATAAGCAATATCAAGCATCTTGAAATGGATATGTAAATAATTTGGCTCAAATATCTCAAATAATTAGTCAATTTGAAAAAAAAAAAAAAGTAAAATAATTCAGCTTCATCAAATTAAATTCGAACAAAATAGATTAATAATCTTAAAATAAATCAATCCTAATCAAGCTACTTATTTATATTTAAAATAAAGTTATATGTGTTTTGAAATTAGTAGCATTTTGAATTACAAAATATAAAAATATCTCCTACCTGAAGCTTCATAACGGAAATTTGTTATGCATTTATTGCAAAACATTTCAAATTTTGAAAAGCTTTATTTAAACAAAAATTAACTCTCTAGACTACTTAATTATTCTGTAATTGGTATAAGAAAATTTCAAAACTTAGCAAAGCCAACTCAAAATTTTAATCATTTTTGGCTAATATAAGAGTTAAGATTGCAAACTGCATTTAGAGAAAAAATATATAAAAAGCGATGAAATTTTAAGAATTGAATTTCATAATAAACTTTTGAAAATAAACTGTCAGTTTCTTAATAAAGGTGAACGAAAAATAAAAAATAAAAACATTTAAAATGAATACCTTTGATAAAATCTATCATAATAACAAATTAATCTTCTTTCAGTCAATTATTTGCTCATTTTACAATGCAAGTAGAAAAAAAATCTTTCTTAATGAAATATTATACAATTACTAAAAGAAAAATGCTGACCTGAGTATGAGGTAATGGCATAGTAATGACTTCTCGCATGCTTTGGATTTTGCGATTGCAGAGCCATGTGTTCATCTGGTCACATTCTATACCAAGAAGGTCACACATGGTTACGAGGTGAGGATCGCTATCCTGCAAGAGAATGAATTTAAAAGTATGAAATTTGATAAATCTCTTATTTAAATATAAAGCAAGTCACACACAATATCTGTATTGTTGTAAGATGTAATAATGTATGAAAATGAGACACCTAAGAAGATACTTTATAAACACGTTCAGAGAATAGAACTGATATTTTTTTTCAACAGTAAAAATACCAAAAACAGAATAGAAAATGCACACAAATAGCTTTCCAAGCAATTACACCAAATTCTTCCTTTCTCAATAATTTCGAAAATAAATAATAAGTAATACATTTTCAGAAAATTCTACAGTAGAAATATTTTGAAAATTACAAACATTTGATAAGTTGCAAAAAAGTTTCATCTACTCACTTTGAAAGTTCACTTTTATTTATAACAGATCAAATAGCCAATATTAATAGATCAAAATATATGTATACTTACAAAAATAAAAGAATAATTTTAATAACATTATCCCTTATCCATTAAAAATCAATTATACAATCAACTTTCTCTGATTATAGCAAAATGTATATAAGTAGAATTGAAAATTATTTTTCTACACAAGAAAAATGCAATTGAAAAAAATTTAGCTATATAAATTACTTTGAATAATTTAATAAAATTAAAACATTTGCAAATTTTACAAATCAATTACATAAACCTAATTAAAATCAATAACAAGAAAATTTATCTAAAATTGTTAATGAAATATGCAGCTAATAATTTTTTTAAAAAATGACACTAAAACTTATTAATATTATACGTTCGATGCACCACTATTTCTAAACACTATTTACATACAATTTACTGCAATGAAGTTATTTAAGCACAAAGCTTATTAACATAATTCAAAATTATAATAGTTTACATCAATCAATAATTATGTAACCTATACAATTTCATGGAATATGCAATTTTTGCATTTTCAGATAAAGGAGGATAAATACAAATTTGAATGAAACAATTAAAGAACGATTGAAATTTAATATTAAAAATCATTTTTCCTTTTGTAGAATCCATATAACTTACAGGTATGAAGGAACTATCAGGATCATCTTGTGCTTGCCCACCTTTCAAAATGGTAATGTTACCAAGGTGTAGAACAGCTGATAGAATTCGGAACATCATCATTTGTTGCTGGTCCGAGAAACCTAAGAAAATCAGTTTATATTTTAAATATTCAAATAAATTATTATTGCAGCAATAGTCAACTGTCAGCATTCATACTCTAGAATCATTGTGAGTTCAAATTCACAATTTGAAAAGTTACAAAGCTAAATAAGTTCTGAATACGATTCTGGTACATTAAAAAGTAATGCACATTATTATTACTAATAATTAAAATATAAAACTGTTGAAAGCTGGTATAAATAAACAAACCTAGCAAACAAAGGGCATTTCTTGTTTCTTGGAAGTTTTTGGCATCATCTACTCCTGATATGATAGGAGCATCTCCTTGATTTGTGTAATTAAAGTAACTTTGGTCCCCTAAAAAGAATATTGCAAAAATAAATTTAAATAATATAAAAAATATAATATTCAGTATGATTATAAGGAGTATATATAATTCAGTGCATTAAAATTTTTAATAAATGTTTCCCATTTAAATAACAGAATTATAAGTTACAAGTTTATACATTTTCCGGCTTTCCTCCGATCGACATTGCTATTCTTCATAATACTACCTATAAGGAAAATCTCTCTGCTCCTGCCATCTCTAATTATGATTATATTGTTTCCATCTTTTCCCCCTTGTCCCTCAGAGAGAATTGCTACCTATATTATTCAGCTTAGTGACAAAATCAAAAATATTTTCCATGTTTGCTATACTGCTGGTAGTATAATTGATGGCAGAGTTGGTTTCATATTTGTTGTTTTCAGAAGTGGTATTAAATGTGAACACTTTCTATTCAGAATTCTTAATAAATGCACAGTTTTTGTAGCTGAACTTTTAAATTTAAACTTTGTCATCAAATGAATCCCTGTGCAAAACAGTGTAATCTCTGGCTATGCCATTTGTTCTGATTTTCTTTCATCCTTTGATTTTCTGAAGCCTATTTCTTTGTTAACAACATAATCATCAAGATACAAAAACAAATTCAAAGCCTGAAAGATAAAAATATCTCATTAGTTTTTGCATTTGTTTGTGGACACACAGGCATTTAAGGAAGTGAGCAGGCCGATTGGTTTGCAAAGGCTGCCATTAAGTGCTAAATTGATATTGTCCTTAATACTCCTAAATCCTTTTGCAAGAACATTATGAGATAGAAACTGGTGGAGTTTCAGAACCAAGAACATCTTATTTCCAATAAAGGAAGCTTAACAAAGAACCTTTTCCATCCATTAATAAGAGCTGGCAGGTCATCATTTTTATACTAATTACAAAATAACTGTAACACTTTATTTTCTATCAGTATTACTCAAACAAATAATTTAAGTTTATTAGTTTTCAGAGGGGAAATTGATATTGAAACTAATATTTTATTTTTCATTTAAAAAAAACTTTTTTCATAATTAAAACATTTTTCAAAATTTTGCCACTAGCAAGAGAAAACTTGCCATTGCAAGTTTACTCAGCAAAATGCATTATGAGTAGAGCTTGTAATTTCATGAAGTTAATGAAGACCCTCAAATAAAGCTAAGCAGTATTCCACTTTTTAACATATTGAAAATATGTTAAAATATAAATGAATATGGTTAGATTGTTTAGAGTGATAGAACTACAATTACGTTTGTTTTCAAATGAATAAAAGAAAAATAAAACCAATCCAAAACAGATTTAATTATTAAAACAGAAAAAAATATATTAAGACTCAAGTGGCTCCTTTTAAAATAATTTAGACGCACTTACCCAGCTGTAGATCTTGCATTTCTTCTAGATCTGCAGAAGCACACAGCTGGTAGAAAATGTGATAATTTCTTTCTTCAGGTGCTTGGAAGGTGACTCGTGACTTTTCGAGAAGGTACGTTCGCATGTTGGCCCCAATGATATGATATTTAGTGTTGAAGTCAATTTCTATGTATTTTCCAAATCTGGAACTGTTATCATTTCGAGTGGTCTTAGCATTACCTATGGCCTATAAAATAGTATGAATTATTTCCTTTAAATCAAAGTAAAAGCTTAATTATTTAGCTGTAATAATAATAAATCATGCTATTTTCAATAACACAATTAATACATAGTTCCATTTAAAATCAGACTGAAAGAGAAACTTGCATGGATAGTAGCTTTACTATAATTGGACAACTCAGCAATCTAGCCCTATTAATTACTCATTTTCATGAAGAAGATTAAAATGCTTTTAATATCACATAATATAAAATTGATATTTTCATGGAGAAGAATGGGGAATATTAAAAGCAGTATAGCTTATCCATTAGAGCTGCAGAGATACAGCATCTCATAAAATATTTTAAAGGTGTATTTAAAAAAATAAATATATCTATTTAGTTATTTTTTCCACATTAAGAATTAGATAAACAGAAAAAAAGAGGAGAAATAACAAAACAAAACAAAAATCAATACCAAAAAGATATAAAGACTATAACTGCATGGCGATCAGCTCAGAAATCTATAAAATTCACTCATCTAGCAATACATAAAGACAAAAATGAAAGATCTGTCTCATTCAGATTAGTGGTGACCATTCCATCAACTTGTAGACTAAGCTTTGCATACAGCAAACTTTATTACACCTTTTTATCTCTCTCTAAGATTGCAAGGCTTGTCTTTTTTCTTTTGATTTGTTTGTCTTCATTTTTCAATGTTAACTATTATTTGGTTCAGCTCTGGTTTCATTTTCTCTTTGCTTTAGAAGATGATCTTCTAATTAAATACATATTTATAATCTTTTAATTACAACATACTGTAAAAAGATACAGGGAAAATTTTCAAATTGTAACTAAAAATGTTAAGTAATTTAGAGATAAGGCTGTTTATTAAAAATTGCATCTTTATTAAATTTTTTTCTGAACTTACAAGTTGTCATTGGAAGAGAGAAAAACAAGTCGTAATATGCTAAGATCAATTACCTTGGTGTAACATAAACAATAGACTATGCATTACAATGTGATCAAGTTTTAAACTATATAAGTGTAATGATACTTGAAAAACTAAATTAAACCCTAATTAATTTCCAAAAATTTATCTTAATTTAGCTCATAGCAACTTCATTCTAAAATCTTCTTTTATTTCTGATCATATTTTACTTTTGCTACTTAATTCAACTGAAGCTTTGTAAAAATGATTTCGTCAGTGGTTCAAACGTTCCGAGTGAAGGGACAAGAAATTGCTTATCTAAACAAATTCTTCTTAAAAATCTTTGTGTTTCCTTATCAGAATTGATATGTGTAAGAAATCCCTACAGAAATTTCATTGTATATAAGCACTGAGAAAAAATATTTTCCCTATCAAAATCCCATGGTATATAAGACCAGGGATAAATCTTCCCCTCTTTTTTACCTTCTGCTTTTGAGCCAAGCTATAAGCGGATGTGCTTTATCTGCAACCTTTTGTAAATAGATCATGCTTCCCCTAAGAGAAAATAAAGAGAACTTAAAAATTCAATCTGTCTTCTCTCAGTATTCGGCAGCAACCCTGCTTTCAAAAATTATGTGTTACCTAAGTATTTATAGCGAACTTCTAAAGTAAATAAATTTATTTCCTCATTTTAATACAAAGCATGGAGATACTGTACAGTTTCCAACACAGAGAATATGATAACAGAAACTTATTATTAGATATCACGAACACATTTGAACAAAAATGTGTTTCATTTGTTCAGTTCAATTAAAAATCTTAAAATTGAGATGAAAGAAAGAGAGGAAACACTTCAGATTCCTTAACAAAGGCACATGGCTCTAATTTGTTGCAACAGGAGATAATCTCTTAAGAATTCAGGTCTGCAGCTTCAGATTAATAAATAATACATACAGACTATCTATCCCACATAACCAATCAATGATACATAACTTCTGCTCGTTTTGTAATTTATATGGTAATATTTACTATAGATTTTTGTATGTAGCGTTATATGTAAAATTCAATATAAATTGTACATATTTGTACAGTTAGTATTTTTTTTATAATGCAATTATGTATTGTTTTAACAAGTTCCCACAAATCCAATATTTTGCAGATATGATATCTGTTGAAAGAACAAATATTTTGTTTATGTAATATTTAAAAAAAACCTAAGAAAAATCTATAGAACATTTTAAGGTAACTTCATTCCTTTCACAAGCATTAGTTCTTGGTGAACCATGTTAACAATTAAGATTTTTTTGTCTTAAATATATAACATTTCTTAAATTAATTATTTGCCACCAAAAATATATAATCTCAAAATCATCATTAATTGAAATATTCTAATTGACTGGACATATTTCAATACAATTATTTGTTTAAACAACTTGGAACTTTTTTCTTGGAATTAGACCAATGTTTCTGCAATCAATAAATGTATGAAAAAAAAAAAAAAAAAAAAAAAGATAGAAATTGTGTTCAATGTTTGGTGAAATTATTGTTAGGGAAAATATTTTAATACAGTTAACTTTAAAAGTTATATGGCCTGAATAAAAGTAACTAATATGATGGATTCTGAATTTCCCAACTCACAATAAAATATTTATTTAAAATTAATTTTAGCTTTAAACTTTTTACAGTAAACAAGATCCCTAAATGGAAATTTGGATGCATGAGAGAAAAATTTTGCTTAATAAATGAAGCAAGTAGAATGAAAAATATGTACAAAAAGTAAATAAAAAGTTTAGTTCCATTTTTTAAATTAAGATATGTGTTTAATACACTACATGCTAATCTGGTCAACACATATAAATATAAACACACATAAATATGAAACACATATAAATATAATTTCAAAAAAATTATTTCAAGGATTAATTTTTAAGATACTATGCATAGTAATTTTTTATTATTTTTTTTTTTTAGTTTAGAAACATTTACTAAGTCCATTTGCATTTTCTATTTTAAAAATATAAGAATTTTTTTTTCTGTTAACGATTTAATTTTTTCAGTACAATATATGTAATAAAAGGATTACAAGAAATTTACCTCCATAATAGGATTGGAAGCTAAAACTTTCTTTTCAATCTGGGTTTCAGTGGATGAACCTCCAACTGTGGCAAAATATCTCATGGCATATTTAGCTGATACTGTTTTTCCTGCACCTGATTCCCCACTAACAATGATTGATTGGTTTTGACTCTCCCTAGAAAAAATTTCTTATTTACATTTTGATAAGAAATAAAGCAGAACAGAAAATTAAAATACCACAATGAAAAACAAACTTGAAGTAATATTTATTAAAATGTATATTTACATATTAAACTTTTGATAAAGTAAGCAATGCTGAAATTTATATGGTGTCAAAACATGAATAAATAACTTATTGTACTTCCAAAAATTGTTTTATAAGTAGTTGCCAATGAAATTTTATGCGATTCTTTTCCAGTGATACCTTATCATGAAGATAATGTAAAACAGTTATCAAATTCACGGTCACACATATGAATAAATTATATATATATTATTTTTACATATGAAATCTAAGGAGCAAAACATGCAAACATTTTAGGTGAAGTTCAAATTTTTACAAAACACAAAGGTTAGAAAATATATCTTTTAAAAGTAATAAAAAAATGTGTATAATAGAGAATGATTTATTATGTTGAAATGCTAAGAATTATTAAGTTATTGTTGTTTTTTTTTAATTTCAAATCCATAACTGCTGTATATTTAAAAGTACCTTTCCATTTGTGTGTAAGCTTCTTCTGACACAGCAAAAATGTGAGGGTCAAGATCTCCCATGGACTGCCCTCGGTATGCCATAATTGTGTCATTTCCATAAATAGGAAGCTCCTCATATGGATTGATAGCAACCAAAACAATACCTGAAAAACAAAAATTCAATTACTGACAATTAAATAGTAAGGTTAAACACTTAACAATAATAAAAGTTTGTAATTATAAAACTTATGTTCTAGTAGATTTTTTATGAGGATAAACAGATTGTTAAATTTTTAGATAATTTGTGCACAAAATGATATTTTATTGTTCATAGAAAATGACAAAAGTCTTGAATATATAATTAAATAACTTAAATAAAAATCATACTTCATAAAGCAGATTAATATTATAAATCAATGTCAAAATCATTAACATGCTTCCAAAATCTTCAAAACAGGAACTACATAATAAAATTGTTTTTAGTCTGGGAATGTATTGTATGTATCACAATTGAGACATTTAAAAAAGAGTTGCAAGATATATTTTGTATTAAACTAATTCTGTATAAGAAACTTTTAAAATCCCCAAACAGATATAAACCGGCTATTTGTTGGTCAGAGATGAAACTTAAAAACAATATAAAAGATTTAATCTAATGCACATTCTCACTCACTAGCTTCTCAGGAAACTGCAAATTAGGAGGTGCCCTATCATTTTCTGGTAAAATTTAATTCTCTTTACCTTCTAAAATACATTTTTTACTTCTATATATTTGTAAGACATACCAAAAAAAAACTTAAACAATCTGAGTTCGAAGCCCATCCTTTTACTTGAAATAATTTCATAAAAATTAAGCTTCTTCATAAATGTTTGACCACTTCTTTAAAAGTGGAATATTTTCAATATAAAAATTGTGTTACAATTCTAGTTGTAATAGTAGAATAATAAAAAAAATATTGAGAATAATTTATTTATTTATTTATTATTTTAATATAAAAGTATACTAAGCAAAATAAGAAACACACTAAGTTGATTATTAAATATAGTAAATTTATATTGCTTTTTTAAAAAAACATCAAATATTTCAAAATTAATACTTTTATTCAATGAAGAAAAAAAAGTAATAGAATGCATATAATTTCTAAATAAATACAAATTTTACAAAAATTATGTACTAAAAGTCTTACAAATTAAAATTTCATTTTTAAATACTAATGGCTTCATGTTTTATAATAATTATTTTTAAGTTGAAAAACAAGACAAACTATGCAATATAAAAGAGTAGAATCTAATTCTCATTACTCACCACAGTACGTGTAGATGGCATTTTGATTACAGAAACGAACTTGCAAGTTGTATAACACTGTAAAAGATAAAATCTGTATTGAAAACTTTATTATTTCTACTAACAGCACTCTGAAGATAGAACTACAAATTAATTGACAAATTTGTTCATTCATGCATACTAACAAGCTAGAAATATCAGTGAATTACATATTTTATTAGATATAAATTCAAAACAATATTTATTGAATAAAAGCTAGTATTTAACTTTCTTCAGAACTTTTCAGATTATAAAATATAATTATTTTAAAAATATAATGCTATTAAGATATATTCTAATAAGAAATTAAAAAATAAAATCATATTTTGTATTTTTTTAAAAATAAAAAACAAATTTGCAATTTAAAAAATTTAAATAAAACCATCTGCTGCTGAAGTGACACAAATACCATACCAAAATTAAATTGATTAAAATATAATAAAATCTTCGATAGTAAATTTTAAGTTATCATGACAGAACATTTTTATTTTTAAATAATTAATATCTTAATTTAAATCATAAACTAATTTAAAACAGTTTGAGTCACAAGACTTATCTATTGGTCTCTGTTCCTCTATAATATATATAATATAAAGGTGTATAATCATAATTCTTTTTAACTTTCATTTTAAATTTTTCTATCTGGCAAACAAAGTTTTGGAACTCCATCTATATTGAGATGAAATAACGGATATGATGCCATAGTTCTTTGTCAGCCTTTTCAAGACACATCTGACGTCAAAGAAGCTTAAATAATAATAAGGCAACACTGGTAAAAGCAGGTAAAGCTATTTTTGCCCTTAAATTTTGGAACAATCAAAGTCTAATAACCAAAACATTATCATGTTCTCACATAATAATAATTTAAATAAATGAATAAAACTAAACATTCAAACAAGAAAAGAAACTATGAATATAGATTTATATAAAACATGTTCAAGCAATTTTGTATAACATATAAAATTTAATTCATTTTTCTAATAACAGACTTATTACATCAGTTCTAGAAAGGAGAAAAAATATTTACCAGCAGGTTCATGGAGATAGGAAAGGGAAGTAAGATCATTTTCTCCTATGAGAATGTCAGGATTTCTTAAAGGGGGCAGTTTATCATCTGAGGTGACTTTAACAAGTTGAGTCTGAAAATTAGTGGGAAAAAATGTTTCTGATTAAACATCCTCGGGAAGAAAAAATTATATTAAACTAAATTAAAACTGATCTCAATTTAGAGAACTACAAGATAAGGCAGCATTAAGATACAATTTAAATACCATATAATAACTTAAATCTTATAACAATTTCTTAACAATGGTTATTTAAAATATTAAAAGAAAAATATATGAAAATTTGTGCTACAATAACATCAAATTATATCTATATTAAACATTTATATTTAACATTTTGTACTTCCAATCCAAAAATGTGAAAATATTTAGTTATCCATTCATTAAAAATTAATTTTAAAATGACAAAGCAGAGGTAGGTCTATGCAGCACTGCACAACTTCGAGAAAGAAATTTTTTTCATTCTTTTTTTATTCTAATTATATTAAGTCTTCTTCTGTTCTTTATCATAGTTAAAATTAAAATATTAATGTATGATAAATTTATAAGCTTGCTTAATACATTCGTTATATATATGGGTCAATGATTCAGTTAAAATTTATTTGAATAAAATGATATAAAAATACTTACTGATCCATCTTCAAGTTCCACTTCAAGCTCATTTTTATCAAATTTCTTTACCTCTGCTCCAACCCATACATGTGTTGGATCTGGGATCCAAACACGAGCCCCCTACAAAAATTAAAATCATTGAGTATTTTTTATATTTGGAAATATAATATTTGAAATTTGCAATTTTTTTTTCAGTATTTCAAGATATATAATAGTTATGATTCAAATGATTTATCATATTACACAGAATCATTATAAAATATACCTTTCATAATTAGACAAACATAAAAAAACCCTATAATTATTAAATGCTTCAAAATCTAAAAATTGCTAAAAGTTACCTCTGATTACTTGTTTATTCTCTATAGCTTAGATTTTAATATAAATAAAAATACACAATCAGAATTTAGAGAGAAAAAGATTTACGATTATGTTCCCAAATTTATTACAAATGACATTTAAAGAAAAACAACGGTAGAATCATCATTCTTATTTTATATTAAAACTAATTTTAAAAATTTCTAATAAAATTAATTTTATAAATTTATTAAACACTAAATATACCAAGTTTACAGAAACACTAATATATTAATATAATACATAAATCTAACTGAAAAAAAAATCATTTATTGGTTTTTGTATAGTTAGAAATAATTTACAGCCATCAAAATTGTCAACAATAAAAATACTGAAATTTATTCATGCAATAAAATTTAGATGAATTACAAAATATGCATAATAAATTAATATTGTTATAAGTTTTAATGTTATTTTATTTTTTATAGATATATATATATATAAATTTAAATTTCTGGAACATCGAGTCATGCTTATAACAGATGTTGCAGTAAAATATTATAATTATGAAATTTCTTGCAATATTACATCAACATTTACAAGCAAAAATAATTGTCAGAACCATCCTGATTTTAAACATTTCATTAAAATGTTCAAGATGTTTAATTTTAATAAATTTCAGTTTATATTATAACTAATTATAATTTCATGTTTTAAATTTATTTTTCAACTTAAGGATTTCAATGCAATTTTCTTTAGTCTTTAAAGACAATAAGTCGGTTAAAAAGAAAAAAATTGATAAGAGCACATTTATTTTTGATTTAATTAATAACTAATTTCTAATTAATTTGCTTGTTTTACCAGAATTAATTAATTTTTTCGGTTTAAAAATTTATCTAATTTTTTCATTTAATTTCAAAATAGCAGATTTAAATAATAATAATAAATTTTATATAGATTGAAGAATGTACAAAATCATTACATAAAGATTTTGAATATAGTAAAATAATATAAAGATATTCTATATCAAACGCTAACAGTAATATGAATAAAATAAATCAATTTTCTTAGACTAAAAAATTAATTTAACTAAAGTGATATAAGCTATCAAAAGATAAATTACAGCAAATTTCCAATAATTCGCTTTACATTTTAACTAGGTATCAAGATAAAATCTAATAAGTAAATTCAATACATTTTGCTCGATCTGAGAAAAACATTACTCAAAGAACTAGGCAAATTGTATCACTAGTCAAAAAAATAAACATTTAACTTAGAACCAAATGTTTATGATTTTTTAAAATCGAATTAACAAATGGATCCACAAATTTTTTTCGGTAATAAACAGCCATATGCTCATTTATTCAAAATAACAATATAAATATAAAAAAGGCACCAAATGCAATCATGCTAATAATAATATAAAAATGAATACCCTTGCTAACAGTTACGACAACATATGATCAAATGTAGTATTTTTAATAAATGCAATTGAAATTTAAAAACATTTAATAAAGAAACAATTATCACATGAAAAGAGTAATGTATATAATCATTTAATACTTACATTTAATAAATTATATAAACTGTTTAATATAAAATAAAAATTTATGCATATACTGAACTTACAATACATATTTACAAAGATGTTAATCAGAAAAATTTGGAGCAGAAAGCATTTCAAGTATTGCAAAAGATTTCTTTTCAGAAATATGTTATACTAAGATACAACCTCATAAATACTACAACTTTTAAAGAGACAATTAAAAATGAATGCTTATTAAATACTGCAGACATACCACTTCCATCACAGAATCAAAATTGCGCCTTTTTCATGATTCATATTATATAAACTGTTCTCTAATACAGCAGAAACATTGATTCTCAAATTCACATATTCCATATCAGGGTTCTGAATAATATTTTATTTTTACCGTTGAGATAAAAATTAACGGTATACTCAGAAAAGTAAAAATAATTACATTGTAGGAATGTGTTTCCACGCATACGATCCATTTGCTAATAGCGAAAATTCGATACACGTTTGATAAGCAGTAAATGAAAACACGGCAAAAAACTAGTATCACGTGAAAGCGGAACAGTCACATGCTTCCCGAAATAACTTGTGAATGAAAAAATTAAAACCGAATCTATGATTTAAACAGAAAATTCTTACATAACAGCTGACAGATGCATGAGAATGTCACCTACCTTGGAATAGAGCTCGGCAGTTGACATTTTGATGAAGGATGATGTCTATCTTTCGCATGTATCCCGCATGTTCTATTCCTTATTCAGACAAATAAATTCATGTTGATTTATATTCTGAAAGACAACAGAAACAGAGTAAAGAACTAACGTTTCAATAGAACAAAAATAAATAAAATCCACCCACAGATATTTTGCATCCACACACATTCTGTGTTATAATATGAATATGTTGTGTAAGCAGATGGACTAGTTTTTGAATGCCTACCTGATCAACGCTTTAAAAAAACCGGTTGACAGTCTATTCTTTCGCTACCATTAAGGACATAAAATTAGCAAACAATCGAAACTAACTTCGGCGACCACCTTCTGCGAAATCGATTATTTACTTTATGTGCCGTTCGATAGAAGAAAAATAATTTTCTTTTTAACATGAAGAAGAAAACAGAAGTTCGGTCATAAAAAAATAGAGTGATGAAAATTCATAAGCATATAATATATGCGAGGATGGGAGGATCAGTTTTGAGAGTGGCAGAGAAATTCTTCACGAAAACGAAAGAGTTGTACCGTATTGCAGACCTAAACGGGAAGTTGAAGCTATGACGACATAGTGGTTAATGACATACCGAAAAACAAAAAGGATGCTCTAGTGTCAGTTTCGTTTTCGAATTTTTAAAATGGAACTTAAAACCATGAAAATCAATATTTTATAAGCAATAATTGAAATATTGGTTGTTTATAGGTTCATTTATAGGTTTTTTTTTGATTATTTATCTTTATTGAATGCTTATTAAGAAAGCAAATAGCGAAAACGAAACTGCAGCTATATTTCGAAGAAAAATGCATCCGTAACTATTCAATATATAATTAATGCTTCTGTAATCTATCTAGACAAAATCTTTGATTCTTCAGATATTATTTTCTATAATCTAAATGAAACAGTATTTGATGTTATTTACAGCAAAAAAGTAAAGAGACTGCAAAGAAGACATAAGCTTGGAATTAGTCTTTGGTGGAGCTCCGAAGCAAATCTCCAGAGCAAAGAAAGTATTTGCTCATTTATTCCATTTTTTAATGCTATACAAAACAAGTTAAAAGAAAGATAACTTTCCCCTTAACTGCATTTATTCTAACTGCACCAATGATTCCATCCTTGTTACATTTAACTTCTGGTTTTAAAAAATGTCCGTTATCTTCCTTAAAATTTTCTTTTGGAATTATCTATCTGCCAACTGACATTCGAATAACATTTTACTATATATTGTCACACAAGCACTATTAGCAAGATACAGGAAATTGAAAAATGGCAGATTAACATCAAAATATAATTTCTTTCAATTTATTACTAGAAAATTCGGCTTCGCGTTTAGTCTAGACTTTCATATGCAATTCCGACTCACAAACGTTATAGATAATCTAAGGTTGTTGATAAAGCTGCAAAAAATAATTTATAATATTTTTATCTGCCTTTTACTCTGTCACATAAAAAGTGTATGAAGAAAATTGTTGTAATCATTGGAAAATTCAAACGACATTTTATCGAATCACTAATTTTTCAGGCTGTCCTACGTCGTCAGAAAAAACATTTTTCTTTTTATGTCTGGCTGTTTGGGATTACAGTAACTCAAAAACATATAGATTAGTAATAAGATATATCTTTATAATAAAAAAATAGTTTCACAAAATTTGTAGAATGCCATGAGATCTTGAGTGAATTACATCACTTGTTGTTTCTTATTGCATTTGCCATGGACAAGCCCCGCTGATACATCAGCAGATTTTACGCCTGAGATATACGTCTCTTGTTTTACAAGTAGCACCACCTTGGGCCGAGAGTACGACTTAGCTACATACACGTCACAACCCTTTTTAGGGGGCGGACTTCATTCATGCATATTCATTCACTCAACTAATTTAAACCTGGAACAGAGAACGAACACCTCTGACCCAATGACATTACACTCGACATAGAAGACTTTGCGACCATGAACATATTTAACGAGTGATAGCTGCCACACACTCGGGGAATCTTTTGGTCGGTGAGTATCGAACTCGGAACCTAAAGGCCCTATCACACGGCGAAACTTTCGTCGATAGTTGTCGATTTGTTCCCGCTGGCAACGGGTCAAGCAAGTTTTCCGTCATCGTCAACTTTTTCTAACCTGCTTGAAAATGTCCACGATAGTGACGGAAATATTGTTTACAAACGAAATTCAACCAATCATGTGAAACTTTGGAAGTGACGTAGCGTGCCAAGAATGGCGTAATTGGCGCTACTATACTAAAAATGCATGCATTTAATCTTACCTATTACTAAATACTAAAAATAGTTTCGGTATCTTTTTCCCATTCTGTGGGGCAACTTATACTACCGTATGGGGAATAGTTCTCTAGAAGGATCTGCGAACTTGTGATGGAATTTTTAGAGATCCAACAGGATATTTTTAAGTAAATAAAAAAATATTAATGCTGATGTGAATTGTTTTCTTTTTGTGAAATATATTTGGCCATATTCAGCCTTTATTTATTCAAATAATAGTATAATCTTTTGATTATAGTAATTCCTTAAATAGTTTGTAAACAGCTTCTATATAATTAAAAAAATTTAACTCCAATGTTAGAGTGAAAAATATAATAGTGATTTTAAATTTTAATACTTAGATGTTCCTTCAATGTTGCAGAAATATAAAACATATTTGGTGTTGACAAAAATAGAAAAATGATCATACTTTTATCATTAGCAAAACACTAAATCACCTTTTGTATGATAGACAATAAAATTTAGGCTTCTTTTTCTACATTTTTTTTCTTTTAAATTTAACAAATTAACAGTTAATTTAGAATGATTTCTGATTATACATTTGCATTGAGAAAGTTGCATAGAATGGCCACACATTTGGAAATAGTCAGACTAAAAAACAAGTGTTTTATTGCTTCTCATTCCTGATGTAATGTGGGTTTTTTTTTTATGTTTGGCAATTTGAAATTTTACGAAAAACCTGTTTTTTATTATCTATGTAAAGATAAATGAAGTTTTAATACTTTAGCTTTGAAAAAAAAAAACTAAGGAAAATGCAATAACATATTTTGGAAAATTATTTTTGATTATTATTATTGATTGAAAATTATTTAATGATTCCTATTTTTCACAAATATTGGTAATAAATCTACAAAGATTTTTTTAAAAAAGCTCTGGAGTTGCAAATAAAAAAAAAACATTTAACTCATTTTTTAAAAAGTAATTTTAGAAATGAGGGAGACTAAATAGTGTATTGCCTTAGAATTTACAAATATTTATCAAATGAAGAATCCTATTCGATGAATTGTTTTATAATTTTGAACTGATGTGGGAAAATAAAAATTATTTAAAGGAATGATAAATACAAATCAAGTCCAATATACATTCTCAAAAATTATTTTTTTTAAATAAAAAGGAGGGGAAAAACATTCAATCACATTTAAAAGAGTAAAAAATACTTCTTATTCAATGATATGGTGGTAATGTATTTAAATCCTGTTTTTATTTTTAATTAAAATTCCAAAAAATATGTTCTTATTGAATTTTTTATGTTCCAGAATCAATTTCTTGACATATTTCAAATTCCTAACTTTAATTATTTGTACTTCACATCTAGAAAAAGTAGTTTTTATTTTTATACTATACACAAAACCTAAAATTTGTCGAGATGGATCCAACAAATATCAGTTTTCATATAGACAAAAATCATTAGATTTCAAAAGTTATTTAATTTTGTTTTAAATGTATTGGCACTCCTCTTCTGTTTTATTTATGAATTTTTGTTTTATTTTCACTTTTCCAGAAAAATAAGCACTTTTAAGGTACTTAAAATTGATTTTAAAATTTCAGCACTATTTATGATGGTATGCACCTTTTAAGCTTAATTGGATACACACCCACAAATCATTTTTCTTTTCAATATATTTTTGTTTTAAATTTAATATTGATAAGATGTATTTAAAGGAATTTATAAAATACAAACACAAAAGGAGCATTTTTTTTTTTGCTTGTCATTATTACTACAAAAAAAATTACAAAACTGTTACTAAGAAAAATGAAAAAGTTTCCTTATTTTACAGAATTCATTGTTACTAATTTTGATGAATTAGTAACAATTGTCATTATTACTACAAAAACTACTACTAACTTG
>JAOUZG010017696.1:1102142-1114225 GCA_026289955.1 Argiope argentata | reverse complement strand
ATATATATATATATATATATATATAAAATTTACGTTTCACTGATTTGAAGTCAAAATCTTGAAATCTGCAAACAGTGACTTTTCTTCGCAACTTTTTCTACTCGGATGCCATTTAAAATATAATAAACTCCCGGTTTTACAAATCACGAATTCTTTTCTATGGATTAATGGGAAATACAATGTATTCGCCCTTTCCTTTTCTGTTGATTCAACAAAGCTGAGCAATTATCATCATCGCGAATCAGATTTCTTTCTATTATAGAAATAGGTTAGTGCATTTATATGTAGCGAGCAAACTATTGCACTTCTTTGAAAGGCATTTCTTCATTGTATATGTTGCTCATCAATCCAATAGAGTATATTTCAATCGTTAATAAAATTCTTTTTATTCATCCACTCGAGTTCAAATACATTTATTTAATCTTGTAATGGATGACACTCGATTTTAATACTTTTTTTCTCAAATACCAATTCATTAACTAAATTTAATTAATTCTTAACACTTTAAATAGAGTTTTAGCAGTTTGCAACGAAAATTGAAATCAGCAGGCAGTAGCTCTATCGATAAAACGTAAGGACAACTATTTTTCGAGTAAAATAGAAAAATGCGAATTCGATTCAAAAATCAATTATTTTTTTTGATAAATTATTTATATTAATCCTAATTATTTAATAAAAAGTAACTAAAATAAAAAATTTCTTTGTTGACCTAAGTAGGAATTGACATTAAAAAATTTATAATACTTTTTAAATTGAAAAGAAATTGCATTTTCAGTTCAATCAGGACTTTAAAACTTTAACCTAAATTGTTGTAGTTCTTATTTATGGCACTTGCCTATGATCAAGCCCCCCGCTGATACAGCAGCAGATTTAAGCCGACAGGAGCGTCTCTTACTTTTGAAGTAGCGCTAACTAGGGAAAAGAGTACGACAGCTACACACTCACCACATTTGCTTGCACAGTCCCTTTTAATTGGGGAGCACAGTCACACACCTCACAGATATCACACCAAACAACAACCATACCCAAACAGGGACTCCCAGAACACGAGAAATACGGGCTACTTCTGTGCCAGAAAGCCAGCTTAACCTAAATTTCATCTATCAAGATTTATGAATAATCGTTAAAAAATATCCAAAAGTGCTAAACAAACAATTACAGTTAACAAGTTTAATCTAAAACACCCTAAAATTCTATTATTTTGATGTAAAGATCGCATTTACCAAATTTCATCTTTCTAGCTTTGCTGGGTTGTTAAGTTATTGGGGATTCACAAACAAAAATAATTTCAAAAATGATTTTTTTTTTCCAGAAAAGTTTATAACATAGAGATTCGTCAAATTCACGAGATTTTCGAAGATAATAGCATTTTCACTTTGATTAATTTATACACTAGAAAGTAAAAAAAAATCTTCCTTAAAGTTGCAGATGTAATTACAACTACTAAAATTACACTACCTCTGCTAGCTGTCGGAAATCTTCCCATGTGAGCACACCGTCACCATTGATATCTGAAAAAAAATATCATTCAATTAATATGAATGAAAAGATAAGAAATTCCTTATTTATGAAGATAAATCATTCTTGAATGACAATCATTTGAAAACAAGGATTCCTTTCTCTACAGAGTCGAGAAAGATACATTTCTTACACATACATAAATTCTTTCTAGACATCTGTACCAGCTGAGAAATCACGACTTCTATAAGCGTCAATATTAATCTTGGAACTTAATTCTACGCTTTATGCGTCGCAATTTTTCATTCTCGTGGTAGAATTTTCCATGTAAATTCAGCACTTTTACTTTGAATTTTTGATACTTGGAAAACCCACTATTTTTTATTTTCTATTTCTATTGTTTATTTCCTATTTTTGTTGCGGCTCTATAAAAAGACAAACTCGCTTTCTCACTCATATTAAATTTTTAATATAGATTTTAAAAAAGTATTTGGTCTGCGTCAAATAACAGAAGCAATAGTTTGGAAGATAACTTTAAAATTATTAGTTTATATATATATCAGAAGAAAGGTATACTGTAAATCTACTGTTGGAGTGTCAATACTCTCATCGCATAGCTTAGATTGGTTATATTAATGCCCCATTTCAAAGCAACAGGATACGCATTTTTGAACAGGTCGTTTACATCTCAGAACCGTTATTATGATTCATGGACTCGCGACAACAAAGAGTTAGAGTTAAAAGGCATTTAGAATCTCTTTATATCAAGGAAAGCATATGTCCTTTTATGTAAAGACAGCAGATTTGATCGTAACTTTGCAAGAAATGCGTAAGATGTAAATGAAAACTAACAGTCCATGTTCCATTTACAAAAAAAAAAAAAAAAAAAGAAAAGAAAAGAAAAGAAAAGAAAAAAAAAAGATTTGTTTATTTTTGTTGTTGTTGCTGTTTCTAATGGTATTTTCCATGGACAAGCTCGTTGACGCAGTCAGCGATTTTAAGCCTTGGATGCGTATCTTGTTTCATAGTAGCACTAGCTAGGGCCAAGAGTACATCTGAACTAATCACGCATCACATTCGCTTGCGCAGCCTCTTTTTACAGTGGGGGGGGGGGGGGGGGGGTACATTCACATATTTCACAGATAGGACATATGACGAACAACCATGCCCAAACCGAGACTCCATCCCAGGACGCCCAGATTAAAGGGAAGACGCGCTTTCCCAGTTCCAAGACTTCGGCTCGTTTATTTTTATGTACAACAAACAAGATTTAATCTTTTCTATTTAATCATCTGTTTGATCTATATATGTGGGAGTCTAACCAAATCTTCCAAAAACGTTATACTCTTCAGATAGCTAAGTTTTAGTGGCGTGATGTCTAGGTTTTTTTAAAAATATTTACGGGTTAGTTTCTGAACCAAGATTAAAATAATGCAAGCGAAGGACGAGGAGAATTCTTTAAAAAAATAAATGAATTTATTTGGAGATAAAGGGGAATATTTACAGGGAAATATTAAAAGAACTAAAACAGGGAGATATTAATTAAACAGAAAGTTAGATTATTTTCTCTGGGAAAACGCTAGAAGTAACAAAACATTATGACTGAAAACATATTACCGCGTAGCTTTGCAGTAAGCGCTGACGCGTGGGGAGTTCCTTCTCTTACGGATGTTTAGTAGCCTCTGCCTCAATATTAATTGGAAGAGTTTTACAAAAGCTCGATAGATGGCATTGTTCTGGAATGCAGTACTAATTAAAAGTATCGTCCTCTGGGAAACGATCTAACCTTTTACGATTCTCACTTTGATTTAGTCTACCATCGGATATTGATAAAACAAAAAATGAAGGCAGGTGATGGCTAAATAAAATAGCTCTGTGGATCCTACATAAATTCATAAGAAAATTAATAAAATGAGATAAAGGAAAAACTGAAATGGTTCATTGTACTGAATCCGGTTTTGTCACGCCAGCATTGGCTTTGTTCCCAGCTTTCTGAAAACTTGTTAGATTTGGATTGATGACAATATAAACTGCTGGTGTCTTGCCATTCACGCTGCCATCGTAATTTTAATTATAAATCACAATTTTTGTATTTTCCCCGTTCTTATAGCTTGAATGGAGTAGTAGATTAAAATTTAAAAATTTCTACACTTGTCCGCCTGTCATGCAACTGTCTATCTCGCAAGCATAGTTTATAATCGCTTTCTTCACTTTAGCAGAGATGTCTGGAGGTGAGAAAGAATTATTTTGAAGTCGTTCCAAAAGTTCGCAGGAACAAAGAATCGACATTTTGCAGAAAAAAAGTTGAGAAACAAAATAAAGGTAACAAAAGCCTTTGTAAAAGGTGACATTTTGTTAACCAATTAGAACAAAGTTTTTTGAACAAACAATATCATAAATTTAAGGAAAAGAGGCTTATTTACATTAATAATGTATTTAAAATTGTTGATTAAAAATTTCAGTTAATTCTTTTTGAAAATTAATTTATATATTTATTATTCTATGACTTTAATTTGATAGTAATATAGAAAACCTTTTCTGGACACAGAATGATATTACGTTGAATTAGAAATCTTCTGCTACTGGAAAGTTACTTTTATCAATTACAATATCATTCTATTTCGTTTTGAACCCATGATGCTTCATTTCTTAAGAAGACTTTCTCCCACTAGATTATTATTTGTCATTATGATGGACATAAATTAAGAAGTTTCATTTCTGGTCTTTTGCTAGTTAAAGAATAGTATTAAGCTTACAGTGATTTAAATGATTAAGGCAAGGCATGATTGAGAAACAGGAAATGGGTGGAAAATGTTACGAGTTCTATCCTGATCGCGCTTATTATTTAAAAGTCCATATTCACTTTAACAATGAATTACTTTTCGCAATTCTTCTATAGCTAGGAATTTCCATTTTTTTATCAAGTGAAACTCATATGTCGTCAATTTTTTCATAAAGTTTCTTAGGAAGGCAATCTAATTCTAAATGTTAGAAGTAAATTGAGGCTTCTTGCCTACTTTTCTTCTGAGTTTGTGTTTAAAGATCCTTTTGTCCAATGTAATACGCTGTTGTTCCTTTTTTTAATGACTCCTTGGTATATAGACTTGGTTTGATTACACGAACCATATCAAGTGGAATTAGTTAAAAAGAACGGGATTACAGTTTCACAGAATGCCAGCTATATTTGCTATGTCCCAATCACACCATTTCGCTCAACATTTTTCTATATATTTTTCCTTTAAAAGAAAGATCTATGTATAAAGAAGAGTATTTTCTCTTTTATCTTTCAAATAGTTTTTTGAATATTAAAACTAAGCAATTCAATCACTGTGATTCTTATGATACCGTGAGTTTTAGCAATCATAAATACTTTGACTAGAGAATTAAATGTGCTTAAAATACTGACGAATTCAAAATAGCCTAGTTGATAGAGGACAATAGAGAATACGAAAAAAAACCCATACAAAATTGAGATTGGAAGCAACATTTAAGGAGCCAAAACACAATGCAGAGAGATCATAAAATATGAAAAATAAGCCGTTTTCAGTCGAGAAATGGTTTGTACGATGTAACATGCTACATCTTAAAGGACAGTGTAACCGGATATTATTCTGAGCTCCTTGTGTGGCATTATTGTCGTACGTATTTAACTGACTATGAAATCATTTTTAATGATTTATTAGTACTTGTACTCTTCGTTTTATGTATTGTCTAACATTTAATGTTCTAATATTATGTATTATGTATTGTCTATAAGTTTGGATCTTAAACAAGACATTCGTAACCTTGTATTACTACAATTTTTATTTGTTTTCATATATCTGATTTCTCATTGTCAGCTTGACAATGTTATTTTGTATGTTTCTAAATTGAATATGCAAGGGTTTTTATAATATAAATTAATACAATTCCAAAAAGTAAATCTAATGTAAAATAAAAACATTTTTTTTTTTGTAATTTAAAACCTCTTGCCGTTTTCAGTATGAAATTGGTGTTATTGGTACAATTACATAAATGTCAATTTCTTCCATTAATAAAACAATTGAAGATTGCTGCATTATCTTCTACAGACAAGCTATCAAAAAAATTTATTTGCTAAAAATTAATTCTATAAAAAAATTTCACACTTACCCCAAAACTTGTGGAATGTGTAGAGATGTTTGTGACGAAAAGTGGATCCCATTTTCTAAAAATAACAAAAAATAATTTCATTCTAATTTTATTAAAGATGAATCTTGGTTGGTCAATTGCAGTATTCAAACTAAAGACTGTCATTTAAATGCTATCCTTTCATAAAAATAATAAAACTATTTATAAATTTCTTTATAAACAATTGATCATATAAACAAAAAGATTTTTTGTTATTTAATTATTTTTAGTAAATTTGATTTTTTTGCTCGAAAAAGCAAAATAATTTAAAGATCAATTAAAAAATAACATAAATAATGATACTGTTAATTTCTTAGACTTTTTTTATTAATTAAATTAGATTTTATTCAAAGTATAGTAATATATTTTAAAGATTTAAATACAACATTTTCATTTTAACTCGAAATCGAGACCAATTCGACAAAAAAAAAAAATTGATTTTATGATTAAAAAATAAAGTGAGATTTTCAGTTTTCTAAATGCTGTAGTACATAATTTTCCCTGTTTAGTTTCCATGACCTCTTTCGTATACTTTTTAAAAAGGGTATAAATAGTTTTATAAACAACGGTTCGTAGACAGATGTTAAAAACCTATAAAAGAAACGGGAAATTTTAGGTTAGGTTTTACTTATGCTTCAATCTGCTTCTTAACTGCCAATAAATCAATTAACATTTTTCTAAATTTAATCGTTTGTTTTGAACATAAAAATACATTCAAGCGAAGGAGCTCAAAAAATTGTATTCTGGTAAGAAAAATTAATCATTATACCCTGAAAAGATCACACACGGCTTCTTTTTAAGGCTTAGTGTTCGTTTTAACATTCAGTACAATAACTGGTTATTAAACAATAAAGCCAAACAACAATAATAAATCTGTGAACTTTTGTCATTAGATTAGTTGTAAGAAAGTAGTATAGTAAAATGTTTCACCAAGTGTATGTGTTTTATTGTTGTTCTCGTGTTACATTTTACAACGGAAAGAGGGGTGCAGTCGCTTCTGAGGTTATGGACCCTTGAACACCCGAGGGCAGAAATCTGACTTCCAGTTCATACACGTCACAAACCCTTTTTACAGGATAGACTTCATTCATACACAGATCGTAATTTAGATCTGGAGCAGAAAACGATCACCTCTGACCCAGTATTACTCTCGAGATGGAGGACTTTCTGACCACTACAAATGTAAGGCTCATCACTCAAACACACAGAGAATCTTCGGCAGGAGGGTTCGAACTCGCAGCTCAAGGGATGCGAATCCAACACTCTACCAACCAGGCTATCCCAGCCTGTATAATTTTTAAATCAGCAAAACAGAATAGAAGCACGATCTGTTGAGATTTTCCATAAGAATTTAAAGGAAATGTATTTCAAAAGGTTTGAATAACTTTTTACAGTAAAGTTTAAAATGAACAACAGGTGTAAAATGAAATATCAGAGAAATATTTTAGTAGAGATTGCCGCATTTATAAAACCTATTTTTTTATAAAGTGGCATTTATAAAACCTGCCTAATTTAATAAAACCTGTTCTATGAATAACTCAAAACCATGAGCACTTAAAGTTTGAGATTCCAAGTCCAGATAAAAGATGTGCGTCTCGAGTATGTAGATAGGAATTTTCTATTCTGAAAACAAACAGATTTCTGGGAACTTTCTTGATAATTTACAAGGCTAATTAACAATCGCATCAATGAGGATTAGATATATCTTCTGGTTGGTACTCCAATTATGAAAGTTGGTAAGGGGGTTTCAGAACACATCTAACCTCACATGCATGGTGGACCTTAATTTATCGTACATTCTGAGACTGGAGAAATTCCATTTGATTAAATTTCAATTCGATGTTGCTGTATAATATTTATAATATTTGAATGGAAATAAAATGTGAATTGGAAGTTTTCTTTCTTTGGCTTTTTTTTTCCGAGTAAATTCAAAATGCGACGAGTTTCTTGCTTGGCTGCATCAAATTTTGAAAAAAAAAAAAACAAGAATGAATCTTGGAAAAATAGTTCTTTCTTAAAAATATTCGATTCAATTCTCAATTCAGATTTATAATTTTTGTGCTAAGATTTGTGTTACGTTTCGATACGTATATGTTCAAAGTTTGAAACGTTTTAGTTTCCCTTCGAGCTAAAGCAAGTTCACGGGAGCTGTTACAAAAATGCGAAAAATATTGAAACGGTACAATATTTTGACTCATCACTTTTTCTGCATGACAGGTGTGACACTTTGAAAGGATGTAATACGTATATGTGTCGATGCTTGATTTTTTTTTCTGCAAGTACATAAAACAGCATGTCGTTGCTCTAATAGATCAGTTCCTTCCAGAATTTGGTACAGATGTTCAATTTTATTGTAAACGTCGTATGTTAAATTTTATACGACTAGTTCCTAGTATTTTTTTAGTTATATTATTCTTAAACAAACCAACAGATATATAATTCAAAACCAGCTGGAATGATCTCCTCAAAACTTTCTTACCTGCTCTCTAATGAAGGTAAATTTGTGCTTTAGATGTGCTTTCAAACCATTTGAAACAAAAATTTGACCCAAGACAACACTTGAAGTCAAAATATTACATGGAAAATTTGATATATCTTAATCTCTGTGTTTTTTGAATTTTCGTGTTTGCATGATTCTGAAAATACAAACGGACTGACGTTCAATGCCTTCCTGGACTTGGCTCAATATTTAACAGGTGTCTATATTATACATGCTAAGTTTGTATATCGAATTTTATATATCTATCTTTGCTCTTTTTCTAGTTATCGATTTACTCTATATTCCAACAACAAAATAAACAGATTTCCTCCGAATAAATTTTGTTCAAAATTTGATAGAAATTTATAAAACTCATATATAAACCATGTACCGAAATTGATCTGTCAAAAAGTCTTTTAATTATCTTTATCACAGACAGGTCGTTTCTAAAAATGTGTTTTTCGAACTTAGGGTGGTCTGAAGTCAAGATATTCGTCAAACTTTCGCGTTCGAATTTTTTGATGATAACCTCTATATTTCTTAAGTGAGTAAAAATGGATTCATAACTGAGATTCAAGGAGTCTGAAAAGGGTACATTAAAATTTTGAAGTCGAATTTTTTTTGGCGATTGTAATAAATATTTGTTGTTGTAAACTTCGTGTGGGACAAAGCAAAAAAAGAGCCATATTTAAACTTCAAAAATTAGGGGAATATAATCAAAAATGAGATTTAGGGAAAACAATGGCATAAATAAGGAATTCTAAAAGATAAATAAAAAAGAATGCCAACAATAAGTAAAATATAAAGTAATAAACGGTTTTTAATACGTTTCTGAAAAAATAAGGCCCCACAAATCAAATTTATTTTCGAACACATTTATAACACGTCTTGAAACCATAAAAAAGAGGCATTCATGTTTTTCTTTAAGATAATAGGGGGAAAAAGGAATCTTACCGTTTGGTCTCCGAGTCGGGATCTGAGAATGCTTATGCTCTCAAAATTCGAGACCGCCAAGCGTGGGCTGATTTCTGGCAGACTCCCACTTCACTTATTTATAAATAACCATTTTCGCGCTTTTTTTTTTATTCCATTCTCTCAGAAATGAGTCTCTGTCACGTCACTCACTTGACGAAAGAGTAAAACCTGCGCATGCTCCATGAAGTATTAACTGGGAAACGTTGTTCGTAGTTTGTAACCCTTATGGTTCGTTAGAAATGATTTCAATCTTTCTACGGTGAATGACTCAGAAAAGAAAAAAAAGCAATACTAGTTAAACAATTCAGATTCTCCGAACGAGATTACGATTATAAAAAAAATAGAAAATTTATCATCGATGCTAGAAGAAATAGTTATCATTTAAAAATTTTACCTTTATAAGGAAATTCATTGCAGACTTTGTTATTTCATATGAAAGTAATAATCTATTAATGTAACTAATGAATATTAATTAATATAGAGAGTATCTTTATTAATTAGAAGGGTTTTATTCGAATTTGTCGACAATTATTTAATCCTCTTAATTTTCTAATAAAGTAATATTAAAAAATTGTCTGCTTTTTTTATTTTGGTAACTTCGAATCAAAACTTATAGGGATTAAAAATTATTTTGTTTTTGTTTTTTTAATAATTTCATCCTTTAAATAAGTTTGTAATCAGTAATCGCGTTGTTATTTTACTGCAATAAGTTATACTGTAGTTAAACTAAAATAAGCTACAATAGTTATTTCACTAAACAAGTTTACTGCTAAACAGTAAATTCTGTTAAAAGCTCGACCAAAATTGATGACACTATGTATTTTACTTAATATTTTAAAGTTTTCTTATTTACTTTTTGGTTGGAAATCGTTGCATGCTGTTTGTTAGGAAAATTAATTTTTTTATTAAAATAATTTTTAATTGGAAACTGTCAATTATAGTTAGAATTACTTAATGCAATATGGAATATATTTCGAGACAAACGTAATAATATCTCAAAAGATCATTCCATAACAATTTTCCAAACCTATACGATGTTGAAATGTGTTCTAGTCAAAATTTGTTCAGCTATTCTTTGAATAGCTCTTGGGAATTTGAGATATACAGTTTTCAAGATTTGAAGGACGGGAAAATGATCTATTAATAACAGAATATTTATTATATTCTAAAAATACGAGTTCACCGATGGCTTGATAGATTTTTAAAGCCTAGGCTGTTAAAAAGGGTCTATTTTTCAAAACTGCAAACTTGAATCTGTAGTTCGTGGGGGGAGGGGCAATTATTCATACTTTGACTATGTTCTAGAGTCGGAGTGTAACGAATTTTATGAACATTGCGAACGTTCAAGGTACAAGTTTACAAGTAAGAGTTTCTTCAGTCTTATACACGTTTGAGAGTCCTTTAGGTCTGATAGCATAATGTTGTCTTCTATATCAGAGAATCCATTGAACGAGATTTGATTCCAACAAAAATTCACAATGTGTGGATGTTTTATATGTCGTGAATGTCAAACGATATCGCATTGACGTAACGAGATGTCTGAAAAATTGAATGCCTAACAAACTGCGTCTAAGGTTAACTCTTGCGTAATTTCAAAATGATATTAAAATATTTAAAAATCAAGAAAAATCTCACCACATGTATGAATTTTCTTACACAAAAAATGCTTTAAGCATAATTGCGTAAATTTAAGCAGGAAGAGGAAATTTAACTTTCTAAGAAGTTTTGATAAAAAGACACGTGGGGAGTTGCATTCTAAATTCTAGACAGTAGGAATAATTTCTTGTAGACATTTTCATATGAGAGCGCAAAACAAGCTTTTCTGCTACTTTTTTTAGTAGCGCCAACAACGGCCAAGAGCTCGACTTAGCTATTTAATGAGTCACATTCGCTTGCACAATCCCTTTTTAAATGGGTTCACATCTCACAAATATAGCACAGAAGAAGGAAAGTAACAATGTCCGAACCAAGATTTGAGCCCCAGACTCCCAAATCATAGGAAAGACGCGCTACTACTATGTCAGGACGCCGGCCAAGCAAATTCGTCTAGTTCCATATCACTTTTTTGAGGAGTAAAATTTTCTGACGTGCCAGTATTTTCATAATTAGAGAAGTTTTATTTGTAATATTTTGTCGATGCTAAATGGTGATACAACAGCACTGATGCATAGCTAGCTAAGCATCTTCCTTACATATTCTTGAATGTTTCGGCTTTAGAAAGACGACGCTTTAAAGGACCCATTTCTATTCACAGACTTTTTTGAAAAAAATTCGGATTCATGAATGAGGTTAATAATACCAACACAAAGATTACAAAACAAATTTCATTAGTCTAGCCTATTGCCCTTTTGAGTTACAATGTTCATGAAGAGACCATGGGTAACCTATTAGCTCAAGATATTGTACCATGTCTCCATGACACTGCCCGATATTCGGAATATTGACCAATATATTGTTGGACATAACGTGCTTATAAAACAACAGAATTCTAGAAATCTCTCTTTTTTTAGCTGATTGGTATCTATCAATATTCATCAAAAATTCAATACTGAAAATAATTTTTTATAATATCTTCCATTTTTATTCTAGATATACAAGAATGTAAAAAAAATTAAAAAACTGTGGAGTCAAATAACACGTAAAGGACAATATAAATTAAAGCTTTTCGTAGAATCTTTCTAAAAAGTAAAGTAGGTGAATTTAATGCTTCACCTGATCAAATAAATTATAAAGAGTGAAATAAGTTACACTCAACATATGATTAAATGAACCAGATAACGATTAAATAGTAGAAACAACTGTTTCTGAAATGTTTGAATACATATATTGACACGAAAGGATCCAAATTCTTAGCGATCTTTTCATTAATATTTCATTTAGTGCCATTTTCACTCTCTTTTTAAACCGGATATCCAATAGTGTTAGAAAATGTTGCTGAAGTTTCTGAGCAATAATGCTTTAACTTTCTCCTTGAAGTGTGTGTGTGTGTGTGTGTGTGTGTGTGTGTGTGTGTGTGTGTGTG
>JAOUZG010017696.1:1090392-1102132 GCA_026289955.1 Argiope argentata | reverse complement strand
GTGTGTGTGTGTGTGTGTGTGTGTGTGTGTGTGTGTGTGTGTGTGTGATGTAAATAAAAAATGAGAAATAATATTTTGTTTTCCATACTTGAAAGCATTTTCTTTTTCTTTTTTTTTTCATTGATGATTTGCCTTCATATGAATATCCCTTCAATAAAGGTATCTGTACCCTATTGTATTTAATATCTTAGTAAAATCCTTTTCTTTTTCTTCTATTGGTTCAGGTAAAATTTGCAGCAAAGTAATCGAAATTAGTATAATAAAACTTAATGAATATTTTACAGTCAATGCCTATGAAGATATTAATCTTGCCATTAACGAAATCAGCAATCTCATAATTTCCAGAAAGTTCTTGACATAAAATACAAACAAAATCTACGCCTTTTCCTCTGTTTCATTCATGGAATCTACGAAATATTTAAGAGTTGTATAATTTAGGGACCATAAAAATTTCAGCATAACAGATTTCTTTGCACTTAATATAGAAATTTTTTACTAACCATAAATATAAAGCAAATATTTTATTTAATCGACGGCTTTCATGAAGCAATTTAACTAACCTTAACTTAGTATACAGCAGAAGGAATATGATTCTATCTCATCTGACTAAGGATTCATGAGAAATCTTTTTTTTAAATTTCAGTATCCATATATATTCTTAATAGGTAACTCCTTTTTTTATTCCATGACATTATTTAGCTTTGTGATTCATTGAAACAACGAGATTCCTCTGTTGATCAAAGAGGTAGACAGTTTACAATTCTACATAAAATATTTTCCAATTTTTTTGAAGCCCAATCTTCTCCTTGTTTAAAACTTAGATATCAAATTGTTTTTATGAATCTCAGTATTATTTTCTACTTTTTCATTTGATTATTCTGTTTGAAGAATAACAGTATTTATTATTCTATTTGAGGACTCATTGGTTTTGAAATCGTCCTATTCAGTAATATTTTCTTCAAATACGTTTCCTTCAGCATATACATACGAAGCTAATACAGAATTCACTATTTAAAAAATGCAGTTTAAATGTATGAAGGTTTCTTCAAATCACGTGGATGGCACCCGGTCTGGCATTCTCTCTCTTCAAACTTCCTCTCCACATTAACAGGAAGGCATTTGATCTTCAACAGATTTTAAGTACATCAAGCCAGTTTAAAAATCGGGTCCTTTATAGAATCCATTTTTGAATATCCGAACTTTTGGAACCGCAGTTTAGAATTACCTACCTTAGTTACCTTGCCAATTCACTTTTTGAATTCCAGTATCTAATTATCAATTATTTAACCTCGTAAATAAATAAGTCATCTAGTTTCGAACATTGTTCAGGTTCATGCCCATAGATGGCGTTACTGTCGCATGATAAATTTTTTTTGTTCATTCTTTTGCATAACATTCTGCTGAAACGAAGATTCGGGGTTCGAGACATGGCATCAATGTAATTGTGAGAAGTGTTCTGATCTATAATGGTACAAAATGAAATGGTATTTGCCGTCTAGAGTTTTTATTTGTAGATACTTACAAGCATTAATTATCATTTTAATCAACATACTGATACCAGAGATTCTTCAGAGTGCTAAAGTGATTTATATATTTTTGCTTTTTTTCTCCCTTATTATTAATTGCCACATTGATTTGCTTATTGCTTAAAAATCAAAAATTCTCCAATTCTATACGTGAATTAGATACTTCTTTATATGAGAAAGAGTTAATACGTAATCACACACATTTATGAGCCTTAAATCTTAAGAATATTGGAAACCTTGTGAAATAATAAAATTTTTAATAAATGTAGTTAAAAATAATTGGTACTAAAAGATACTTTGGCAATTCATTTCAGTGACTTTATTGTTGTTCAATCAAAATACTAGAAAAGGAAAAGGCAGGTAAAAAAATGTCAGCCATATAAATCTTTTGATTTTTATTCGATAGAACAAACTTATATCAAATTAAATTTTAGTTCATCTCTCTCCTTTCTATCATAAATTTAATAAAACAAACCTTTCAAGTAATTATATAAAGCATCAGATTTATTCGTTTAAATGCTCTATTCTGCCCTTTTAAGTTTCTAAAATGTAAAAATGAACTGAAACATCTTATTAAACATTAATTTTTGGTATATAAATAATTAATAATAAGTAAATTATATTATAGCTCCACTAATTGATGCCTTTTCTTTTCTAAAAACAAAGAGATAAACCATTAATTAATCTTTTTTTCATGTGAAAACCTGATGTTGTTTTCGTTAGGGTTTTTTGAATAATTGAAGGCAATGAAGGATTGAGGCTCGAAATCGCGTAGGCAATGAATAAAGCATAAATGATAATATTCATCAATATCTTTTAATCGCATACATTTTTTTACCTGCTTTTACCGATATAGCATCATTATTGCAATGCTTCTTTGATTGATAACTTAAAATTTGCGATTGTATACATCACTTTTATTCCTCCCCCCCCCCCTTGATTTGAAACAGTTACAATACCGAGAAAGTCACTTGAAATATCAAGGTAAGTCATTTTTTTCAAAATGTACCAAATTAAACTGTTTCAAATTTAAGTAAATTATAATTGAAATTCTAAGACCTAAGAACTAAAAAGTTCAGAAATAGTTAAATCACATTTTCTTGCTCCGTTTAGCAGCAATCTCTTGCATTATTTCGAATTCCGTGGGCTGATTCTCGCGCATGTGCAATAAAGCAACTATTACTTCCACCGAGACAGTCGAATCATTATTCAAAAGCGTTTCCTCTGCTCAAATTTGTAAACAATTTACGAGAGAGAACATTCATTCTCTTGTTTACGTAACAAGAAAGAAAGGTTTTATTACTCTTTCAAATGCTGAAAGCACTTAAGTCAGAGATAAAATTCTCTCCTTCAGATAAAAGTGCGGCAAAAGACAAAATTAAAATCTCCAAGTTATAAACACGAAATCGAATGTCGTAATTTTCACCTTCTTTTTATAGAATTTGAGGAACAAATTTTCTCTATACAATGCAAATCATCATATACACAAGCAATATAGAAACAAAATTAAAATCAATTCCTACTTAGGTAAATAAGAAATATTTTATTTTAGCTACTTTTTATTGAATTATTAAAATTACTATAAATATGTATATACATACGACAGAACCACAATATTAAGTGGTAAAATAGAAAGTGAATTTCCTTGCAATTTTCTTTCTCGACACGTATCTCAACCTTAAAGTAAGGTAGAAGAAGTGAACAATCATTGATGACAAAGATTTTAAGATGAGTTAAAATCGAAACTGAACCTAAAGCTTAAAAGTTCTTCAATTTCATTTTTCTTGATAATTCCTTCATTCTAACCACTAACCTATAACTGCTAACCCATTCTCGAAAATCATTTCGATAAAAAGTACACTTAATGCAAAAATTGACTGACAAGACCTGAAATCGCACTCTTCACCTTCGCGCGAAAGATACCGAAATTCTCGCATTTTACCTATTGAGCTACTGCCTGTTGATTGCCATTTTCATTACGAACTGCTGAAACTCTATTTAAAGTATTGAAAATTAATAAACTTTTATTAGCTAACTAACAAATATTAATGAATGGATTAATATTTGAAAAAGCTGTATTAACATCGAGTGTCATCTATTACGAATTTTTAAAAATGTATTTGAACTTGAGTGGACGAAAAAAAGTATTTCATTAATGATTGAAAATTTGAACAAGATATATAACTATTCATAAGAAAAGAGTGAACTAATCGTAGGAATTGAAAAACAGAATTTTGATGTATAGAACATAGTTATGTTATTTTATTCATGCATCTTCAAAACATATATTTCTTTAGCAAAATTGAAAAATTTTAACAAATAATTTTTTTAATATAAAATATTTAATTATCCAAATTAAAAATTGCGAGAATTTCAGTTCGATACAAATATTATATCCCAAATTAATTAATTCTATGACCTTTAAATCTTAATATCATGGTAAATTTGGTTATTTTAGAATTTTCAGAAAATCTCTTTTTTTGTTCTTATGAGTTAGCAAACAAAATATTTGTTATTTTCGAAACCATAATCTTTTACAATTCTTCTTTATCAAACTTTCTTCGTATATTTTTAGTATTTTTTTTAGTTGACATCTAATTTCACCTCACAAATGCACCATTTCGTTCAAACTGGATGATATTCTCCTTTTTTTTCAGATTTTTAAAATGTAAAAATGAGCTAAGATCTAATATATCTTCATTCATTTTTGGATTTAATAAATATTCTGATAGGAATTTTTTAACACGTGTCGATTTAGGAAAAGGACCCTTAGAAGAAGTGTATAAAACCTTTTGAGCAAAGTATGGGTGTTAGAAGTTTTTATTCCTTCGTTCGGAAAGTAAGGAACTGCAAAAGTTCGCATTTTCTTAAAGCGTGTATTAGAAATCTGTGTATAAGTAAATAAGAGAAAACTTTAGAATAAAGTAACATAATCTAATTCAAGATTAGTCTAATTAAAAAAAATAAGAAATTGTTAAAATTTTAAAAATGATACTAAGAGATATCATTACACACACACATTCACTCACATGTGTATATATAGATAGATTCACTGGTCAAGAATCTTATTATTGTGATAATTTGTTCATAAAAAATGCATTTAATTGCGACAAATTTTGAATTTTTTTGTATAATTATCATTATATTGTTACGAATAATCACAGGCGGGTTCTCTTGTTAATGTTGGATGTATGGTGTGAAGACACAATTAGCAGGCTCCAGTAAAAAAAAAAACTACGTTTATCTACATGAAGACACCAACATAAAAACGACGAATACACAGACGATAAACATACACAGTCGAAACGAACACAGGACAGCACACTACAGCTGTCCTGTGTTCGTAATAGTAATAGACCACAGCACTCAAAGCGGCAGACAGAATCCAGCAGAAGATTCCTCGGAGCATCGCTCTATGGTTTCTCCTCTATGGTTTCTCCTTTCGCTCTATGGTTATCACTATCTCCTCGCTTTAGCTAATGACTCACTACCACAAGACTGTCTACTCCACAAACTATACGTCGCTGCTTCCATAGTAGACAATAGGGCACAGCAGTTCAGCACTCGCTTAAACTACACACATCGCTGTCACTTCTCAATTGTTTCGCTATCCTCTTGAAGACTCATTACGTGTCTTCTATCCAACTCCGCTTAAGGCTCAATTCAGTTTACCGTTCAATTCAATTCACACACTGCAGCTTAAATCTGAGGCCCTTTTATAGCTCTTGGGAGGTGAATCGAGAACCTTCTTGGCCAATTAAAGCACATCTCGGTTTCTATTGGACATTTTGGGAAAATTCTTGAAGTTTTAAACATTATTCCTTTTTTCCCCGAAGTCACTAAACCCTGAAATCATTAACGCGGCACCCGCTCATCAGGAAATAGGGCTGACCGAAAAACAGTCTTTTTTACAATGACACCGTTTATGCTGGGAAGTAAAATTACAGGTTTGTAACAATATCCAATCTATAGTAATAACTCAGCCTCTCTGCTATTCTGTCTTTTATTATTGGAATATTTTCAAATAATTATAATAATTTAAGAAGTACCGAATTAAGTGGGACTTGTTCTCTTAAGAATGCTTCCGAACTTATGTAAATGTCACCATACTCTCAAATGCTTTCCCATATGATAATTAATTTTGAAAACTATAAAGAATTATTCAAAATTGACGTCTTCGTTCGTGGACCTTTTTTTCCACTTCTATTTATTTGAGATGTAGATTTATTCACTTATACAAAGCACTTTTGCATCAGTTGTTACAATCAAAGAAATTTAATTTGTATCATTTTTGCAAAGATAGAATTTCACAATCGATTTTGCATTAATCTACCAATATGCTTAAAGATTGTCAATTTGAAGCGTTTATTCAAAATGGCTGAATGCTATTTTAATGTTTTCAATGTATTAACATTTTTATATGGCAGTATCTTTAGATCAGATAGTAACTATTAATTTTCAACTAATGATTTATTAAACAAAATTTTTATTCTCAATAATGATGTCATTTAATAATTCTTTTGTAAATAATAGACGCTAAAGTATTACAAGTAATATAAAATAATTATAAGCGAATTTCTAATTATCAATTAATTATAGGAATTGGGAAAAAATTGAGCAGAATTTTCGTGGCGCTGCTTGAATATCGAGATCGAGCAGTTCACTTATAAAATATTATAAACTTCCTTAATTTTATTTCTCATGAATTAATATTTGAAAAAACTCTAATAACATCAAGTGTCATCCACTACAAACTTTGAAAAATGTATTTGAATTTAAGGGAATGAATAAAAAGTATTTTATCAAAGATAAAAAATTCGAACAAGGCATATATAGGAGGGGATGAGTTAGTAGAAGCAATTAAAAAACAGTACACGACTAAAATAGAAAAAAAAGTCTTAATGCACTAAAAATATTTTTATTGTGTCTTGATTAAATTACAATGGGAATAGATTCAAATTCTAAAAAATGATTCCTATGCAGGAAATAAGTGAACAAATAAATAAATTATGCCTAGCAAATTTTTTTTAAATAACCGTACAGGAAATGGCAATGAGAAGTTATTAGCTATAAATAACTTGTTTTAAAATGAAATCAAATGAATTATAAACACAATTTTGCAAAGCACGTTTTATTTTTTAAAAAAACATAGAAAATGTTGGGGTGATATATTTTTAAGGAATTAATAAAATAACACCCTAAAAATAAAAATTTTGCTATCGTCAGAAAGAAAAAGAAAAAGGTATTGGCATTGATCAAAAACAAATTTCCAAATTTTTGATTTCGCAGCCTGGAATCAGATTCATTTTATTCCTATATATATAATGTATTATAACTATAAAACTTATTTAAAAATAATAATTTGTGATTGGCACTAATAAGTATAAAAATATGAATGATTATTATTGTTTTTAGTCAGATTAAACGCGGAATCTTTTATACTAAAAGTAAAAATCCCGTGGACAGTATAGATTACTCTTAATGTGTTTACCTTTCTGGTGGACAATAAATAACCATCTGTTTGATCATTATCTGTAATAGGGAGTAATAAATCGGTTGACCGTTCTGAGTTTATCTGACAGGAGTGTCAAAGTTCGGAATGCCATCAACATATATACTGATTTCAAATGCCGCATGAATCATTAAGTACTGTCCGCAAAGGAGTAATGATGTTATGGGGAAAAATTGACTCGATAAATTTCTTTTTCTCTTAATGGCCTATTATAGATATTTTTTAGCTATTTATATTTTTTGAACGATCAATAAGTGGCTTTATTCCAACAGTATGAAAATTAGTCACTCATAATATTTGTTTACTGCTTTTAAGGTAAAAATATTTTACTATCATGTGAGAGCATGATGTTGTTTTCGTTAGGGGGTTTTGATAATTGAAAGCAATCAATAATTGAAGCTCAAAATCGCGGTGGCAATAGCATGTATTTTACCTGCTTTTATCAGTATTGGTTTATTATTATGTAGGCTTCTTCGAAGGCAGATGCGTTTTTAAAAAGTTGACCTTCTTTTACCAACATTGCTTTATTATTACGTATTTTTTGTGTTACGTATCGTGTGTAGCGTTCTGCACAGATTTGAAGCTTTTTAATTATGCTCTATTTCTCGTTGTATTTCAAATAGCATCAAAATTGTAATATTTACATTTAAATATATAAATACTGTTTTTTAATTGCATATTCTTATTGGTAGTCTATACTTATATAATAAGTATAAAAATACCTCATTTTTCACTACAATGTTAAATCATTATAAGTGTGTATTGAGTTGCGTTTTTTCGCTTTGAAGTATTATGAAATATTTGATTTTATATAAAATTTTACAGAACTTTTCGATTTTATTATATATTTAAATTCCAATTATATTCTTGAATTTTTAATTTCTGAAAAATGATGAAGAGCAAACATGGATTGACAAACAAGGTAAAAAAAATATTAAACCGGGTTCATTATTTTTTTAAAAATTAGATCGCTTTTCTAAATTGCCTAAGAATTTGAATTTCACTGAAGAATTGAGGTGAAAGGCGTCTTGCAGTAAATAAGTTTAATGGAATAGTAACAATATGATTCTACAAATGATTGTATAAAAACTATTTTAATTTTCAGATTAATTTAAAAGAAGAATTGTCTTGTTCCTTCTCACTCTGTAAACAGAAATTTCATGCGAGGTTTCTAATGTCCAATTAAATTGGAATACAGATTCCAAGTACTTGATTGTACTTCAGCGACAGTTAGAAATCATCAGCGATTCTCACAAATAAAACATGTGAATCCCATAAATGCCATCCTTTTCCAGGACATTACAATTGTTACACGATATTAAAAATGAAAGCAAAATTACATCAGATCTCTTTTTTGTCTACATTAGGTTAAATTTCATTTAGCATCACCGACCTGCCACAGGGGTAGCGTGTGATCTGGACGTCCTAGGTTCGAAGCCCTGTTCGGACATGGTTGCTCTTCCCCTGTTCTACCTGTGAGATTTGTGAATCCCCCTCCTGTAAAAAGGGGCTGTGCAAGCGAATGTGATGCGTGAGTAGCTAAGATGTACCCTTGGCCCTATTTGGAGCTACTTAAAAACAAGAGACCCGCCCTCGGCTTAAAATCATTGACTGCGTCAGCGAGCTTGCTCATGGCAAGTGCCATTAATAACAACAACAACCATTTAGCATCTGAGCCGGCTCTGTGTTCTCCGCGCTTTCAAGGTTAAAGAAAGATACTTTACAACCGTTTCACTACTTGGCATGCATCAAGACTACATATGCAGAGAATCTGCAACAGAATTGGCTAGCTTCAAATCTCGACTGCAGTTTCTTTCCCGATGCTTAATAGAGCAAAGGCATTTAAGCATTCTGCTCACATGCTTAACTGAATATAATTGTTTATTAATTTTAATGCACTGAAAGAGCGCTCAGAGCTTGCTATGGTAGCTAGCACCGTAGAGAAAAATTTTAACACATTTTATACATTTATAAATAGCTCATTATAAGCATTATTTATTATGTATTGTTACAAGAGAACAAATGTACGCAGAAGTAGGAAACGTTGGCGACGCTTCACTAGGTGCTTCTCGCCAGCCGAATTTACTTGGCGAGGAGAATATTCTGGTAGCCCCGAGACAGTTCTGGCTGCACCGCGTTGACGCTCGCCCGGCTATATAAGGGACGCAATCGGAGGAGAAGCGTTTCGCTGGACTAGCGGATTCTTGCTTGTTATTAGTGAGTTGTGTTTGCGTTTGCTGTTAACGTTGTGTTATTGAGCTCGCTGTAATTTACTGTTTGCTGTGCTATACGATAGATTTTTGAAAACTGTGTTTATTGTGCGTAAGGCTTGCATTTACGCTGTTAGTGACTGATTATTGCTTTATTGTGTTTTCTGAAGTTTTACTTTATCAAGTCATCCTGTAAATAGCTTTAAATAAATTTGTTTGTGCTGTTCTCGAGTAAAGTCCATTCAATCCGAACCCGCTACGCTAAAAACGTAACAATATTGAATATGAATTGTGCGTTATTTACATCTCTTTCATTTAAAATCAAATCCCGTAGAAAACAAATTTCCTGGATTAGGTTTACGTCTACATCATGGTTATAAAACTTTACAAAGTTTTTGGAGTGTTTCTCAAATTAAAGGTTTTTTTTTTTAATTTTATGAAAGGGTTTGCTTTTTCAGAAATTTTTATAGGTATCACTGCTATCATTTCTCAGTTATCTATATCTAGCAACGGCATCAGTTGACGCTCAATTAGCCACGCGGAAACAAATTTGTATGCTTTCAGTACGAGTAAAAGCTATTATTGTTCAGAACATTGTTTTAATTCTTGATCACGCTGAGACCTTCTCAATAACAAGGTCCCCGGTGATCCTGAATCGGGGTGGTGATAGCATTCGCCGCAACCCCCAGATGGCAGACCCTGGTCATGATGTATTACTATCTTTACAAGCAAATATTTCTGATACATGATGATATCTATCTTCTGGCTCTTTTTAGCTAAATCTTTATGCCATACTTTAAAATTTTCGTTTTTCAGAAGTTCATGTCAAACACACTGCATAGTTTAATACAGTTTTTTCTCATCCATTCCTCACGAAGATGCCATAAAATGATCGTATCTATCAATTCCAGTTGTGATCACTTCATATGATGGAGAGCTTCTGTTAGATTCATCCAGAATTTACCAGATGTATACATTTTAGTTTTAAGAACGCTTACCTATAGAGAGGACGTTCTTCAGTTCGTGTTTGGGAACGAAAAAAAAAATTACTTGCTGCAGCTCTTGCAAATTGTAGAAAAATCGAAGAATGGTTCCACACTTGCATTTGTTTCCTTTTGGGGATTACACAGTTGAGATTCTCCTGGCAATGGAATTTCATCGATATTATCTGTAAGTATTTCCTTCTCCTTGAAAGATTCAAAATGCTGTCGAGTAAAATTAGACCCATTTTGGTTTCATAGTGACAACAGAGCTCTTAAAGCTTTTTGAAACAAATTCAAAACCAAAAAATTGGAATACCTGTATATTCAAAATGATAGAAAAGCAGAAAAGAAATATCACAATCTAATATTTAGTCGGGCTTTTTTCACATAAATAAAAAAAAATATGAATTTGCTTAAAATAAATGTTCCTTGTATTTGCAGATTGATTAAACCCTGTTTATACGGCTTAGTTCTTTGATAACGGGATGATTGCCTGTAATAACAAAAAGTACTTATTATTAAATTATGAACTTACAATTAAATCAACAACCCCTTTGTTTTCTTAAAATTTGCTTAATCCTTTGCTGTATCGAAAAAATACATTTAATTTAGCTATAGTTTAGTTTATTTTAATTGCATTAATTATTAAAAAGCTACACTAGAGGTATTTTGGAACGCACCTCGTAATTTTGAGCCATGGTTAGATGACAAGGATGACATCTGAGCCGGGACTCTTCCAATATTTAAATTCCTTTTATTAGAACATTAGAAAGACAAAATTTCGTTAGATTATAATTTCGAAACAAATTGGCTTAAACTAATGAAACTAGATTTTAAGGAATAACTTTTTATGTAGTTTTATAATTTGATGAGAAAAATATGTTTCTGTTTTAAAAATGTTGAAATTTGCTTTTATTTCAATATTTAGATAACCGTTACGAAATTTTTAATTAAAAAAAATCGTTAAAAGTGTGTTAACCCCTTTCAAATGATACCTGTTTCATGAGTGCACAATGAACGATGCCAGAATAAAATCAGGCCACTTCTTTTTCGCTCGACTGTACATTGATGAAAATGTTTTATTTACAGATCAGTTCTGCTAAGGTGTTTTCAATAAAACTCTTTCGCCTACCATCTTAAAAATTTCTTTAAAAGTATCCAAAACTTATTTTCATACTGCCGGTTTGGTACTGTCAATTTGATTAACAATTCTACTGCTTTTTGTTAAAAATTTCGCAATCAATTATTCAAAAAAAAACATTATTTCTAAAATTCCAAAAAATCATCTGTTCCTTAACGCCTTTGTAATTTTGATATTTTTCACTGATTACCTCAACTGTTTTAAAGTAGGCACTTTATTGTATGTAAAGAAACTTGCATTCAAAAGAATGTAGAAGATATTTACAATAGACGAAATGGCGAGATAGATGTAAATAAATAAAAATTCATTTAATAATAAAAATGTGTGTGTGTGTGTGTGTGTGTGTGTGTGTGTGTGTGTGTGTGTGT